>SNQJ01S0264018.1:0-12062 GCA_010110895.2 Picea sitchensis | reverse complement strand
TCTATGAATCAACTGAGATTTATTACAGACCAATTACTCCATTTCAATTTCATTAACCAACAAGTACCTTTAGCATAAGGTAAATCCAATTAATCTCAATCCCCCATTTATTAAGTCATAAAATCTTATTGTACTTAGTTCAAGAACATTACAATTGTATGCTATCAATAACAGTAAAAATGATAATAGCATCGCCATGATTGATGCCCATAATACCTTTTATATCACAATGACTTGCAATAATCACAATCATCTTGCATTTTATGTGTTAACCACAATAATAAACTGTGATATCATCACCATAATTATGAACACATTAACATTTACTTTACCATGAATATCAGCATTACATAAAACATTACACCACATTACCTTAACATCACATTACAATATATTACCTTACATTAACATTCCATTGCATTACAATACATTCGAGTACATTACATTAGCACTTCACTAACAATTCATTACATTGCGATTCATTACATTCCATCATGATACAATTCATTAACATAACATTGCAGATTGAATAAGAGTGACATTACTTTTTATATGTTATCTGACACTAAATTTACACTCTATATTATATTGGAAAACATTACTCTTACAATTTCATAAACAATAATTACAATGACGTTACCCTTCCAATAACAATATAATTTACAGTTATAATGCATTTGCTCCTTACTATACCAATTTATGTTATTCATCACAATAAAATTTTAGTAAGATTTTCACTAAAATAACAATATCCTTACTTACCCTTTGGGGTTACAATAACATTGCATTAGACTAACAATCACATTACCCTTTTTATATCACTAACATTACATTCTAATTTATAATGCAAGGGCAATCTATTATAGTGGCCTAATATTTACATATTACCTTAATAATACATTAGAGTAGCACTATCTTTACAAATTTTATAACGCTTATGTTATCCATAACCGTCATAATAGGATTTATTTATATTTACACTGATAATACAATAAAATAGCAAAGAGTGCATTATGTAATTTATCAAAAACAATAGAAACTAGGGGCCCAACCGCTATGCCAAAAAAAAGGGGCATGAATTTAACAAAGAGACAGCTGAGAGTGCATGCGAAGTATCGATCGTCAATTGGCAACTATGAATGGAAACTGTCGGAACCAGGAGTCAATTTAGGAATTTTTCTGACAGCGTCCTAAAGATCCTTTCAGAGCCGTCTGTCATGCTCTGGATGAGGTAAAGGGATAAGAATCTTATACAGATTTTTGCAAGACGAAGGGTTCGACTTGACACAGCTGGCAGAGATATGTATTACCAGAAATGCATAGTTTGGAGTGGTTAAAAACGCGTGGGTATCTTTCCCCCAAATCACACAGAATTATAACACCAACACACAGTGATTTAGTAGCCAAAAATTGAGGGGGTAACCTCCGCCAAATCGCAGAGGATTTAAAACATCATACACATAGATTACAAACAAAACACAGAGCATTAAAACAATAAAAATGCAGGGATATATCACAAAAATATAGCGAATTACCAACACAAGTCAAAGGTTAAGGTTGGAAACCGGGGGTATCCTCCAACAATTTATAACACAAAATGCAAAGAATTATACACCCAAAAACTCAGCGAATCACACACCAAAAATTGAAGTGAATTGCATTGAAAACCGTGGGTATCCTACAACGATTTACCACACAAAAAAAAATTTCACAGAAAAGCGTTGAGAAGGATTAGAGGTAAAGTGCATGGGATTGATTCTTACTCCCAAGGCCATGACAATAATGAAGAAGGGCAGCCCCTCTCTTTAAGAGATGGTGTAAATGTTGAAATGCTATATTCATATTTGTTTATTCGCTGGAGTCGGGCGTACTGGTTAAGTACCAATTTTTTTTATGCTCCTCTACTGTGACTTGTACATGATATTGTTCTCTTCGAATATTTCTCTCGGCTACTGAATGCACCAACGACAGGTTCACATACACCAGTGAGATTCACATTCTCAGATTGCCTGAGTCTATCTCCGTGTCAAGCAATTAAATGTTTATATTTTATTTTTTTTTATTTTTCCACAGTAAAAATTTCTCATTATCTAAGTAAATGATAGAAGCAATGTTATATTATTATCGCATGAATTCACTACTTGCAATACCTCAATGTAAAAACAACCATGCATTATAACTATATCAGCGAATGTCAATGACTATAAAACTGTACATCGAAAATTTCAAATGTGAATGTACCATATCTAGAAAAAATAATACAGCGCGAAGAATAACGTCGAAACTTAAAGATCCGACCAAGGGACAGTAAAACTCAGACCAGAACACTGAACACAATAACTTTAGGCAAGCAATCGAACGGGAAAATCTCAAGGCAGAATTTATCCACTTATAATCAACATACAGATCAAGCATAAGTTCTTAATGCATTCTACTCTACAACATAATGAGCATACTTTTTCCTTATCGCCCACCTTGAATGATGTCCCACGCTCCGTGCCGCTCCCGCTAGCCGACCATCGAGACTACACCGGTACCTCCCAACGAATCGCTAGGGGTACTCTGCTTCCCCCTTAGCCCCCTGAGCCACAAAGGGGTCACACACTATCCATATGGTATGTTTATCTCCTAGCTCGCCTCGCAAGGCCGAGCTACCACTCCTATCTGAGTTGGGAAATCCCAACTCCCCACAAGTAATCAGTTAAGTCACAAATCCGGCAGTGTAACGTTACGCTAACAACCGATCCCCTTCTTCATTCTCCTCTCTCTCTTTTATATACCTTTATAACTTCCCCAAGATTTCCCTAAATCTCATATGATTTAATTTTTAATAAAAAAATTCTAATAAATCTCCTTCGTACAAGTGTCGTCCATCCCCCACTTTCCTCAAAAAAATATTTTATTTAGATTAATAATTGATTCAATTCCCTCACCCACCTAGAGTTTCTCCTAAATTTACTCGGTGTTCCTAGATTCCCTTACAGGTTTAAATACTTTTCGTAACATGATGTTGCTAATTTAGTTCAAATTAGAAGGTTCTTTATTGCAGAATCGTTACTAAGTTGACCTCGCTTTTTACCATAAGTTCCTTTCTTTCCCTTATTATGTTTCCTCCATTCCTTAGTTTACTAATTTTTATTATTCCCTTCTTTCCCCTTTTTATTAGAGCCAAAATGGCAGTTGCGCAAATTAACCTCTTTTCCTTTTTATTAATAATTTAATATGTTTTACACTTTCACTAGTTAAACAATTAAATTCTTCTTTACAATTTTAAATCCACTGATTTTAGTTAAATTCTTATTATCTTCAATTTACCCCAAAATTTTTATGTAGACAAAACTATTACTTAAGTGGATCTTAGTTTAATTTCTATTTTTTTATTTTTATAGGGTATTTTTCTTAAGGTTAGACAAAATTTTACCCCTAGAGAAGTTTTAGACTTAGAACTTAGATTCTGAACTGGGCGACATTATTTAGGGAAGTTGTTTTCAAAAATTCTTAACGTGTTAATTGTCCTAGGGAAATCTAGGTTTGTTCCATTATCCCCATCATCGCGACGTGCCCTTTAGGACGCACTACGTACTCCAAGGGTGCCACTCGCCTCTAGTGGTTTTTTTGCGCGACGTACCCTTCAAGATGCACCACGTGCTCCAAGGGTGCCACTCGCCACTTGACTGATTGGTAGACATCAATAACCCTTATATTCAACACACCTCTAGTTGAACTTGTGAGAGACTAAGGGCTTCTAAGGAATAAGGCCCCCGCCTTATTGCGCGCCCCTTAGAGTCATCATGAGCGACTGTCACAGTCTACCCTCACGACATCGTGGATCCTCTCGAACTAGGTAATAGTTAACCTACAATTCGAGCCACAGAAAGAGTGCTAGTAGGCTGTGGCAGGGTTGTTGTCCACACCTCTCCCTCAACCTCTCTGGTAATCATGTGCGGCCCCTTTACTCCATATGTGAGTCTGGTCAGCAAGCTATCGTCAGCCTGCATCATCAACAATCATGTCAGAACATGTCCACATCATATCATCTAATCAAAGGTACACAAATCACAGTAAAACAATCAAACTCCAATAGCACACTCGCTGACTCGATCCGAAGTCCAAGGGGTTCCGTCGATGCCTCTGCATCATCTAGGTCCAAAATCCTGCACACTCAGTAAAACCGAGTCAATAACACATGTCTATGTCAAAGCAGTAAAACATCATGTCATCTAACATAACGCATCATAATCAAGGACAAATGTTTTAAATCATAATAGTCTGGATCACTTGCGAGCAAGTGTCCTCAAAGAATAAGTTTTCTCAGTGCGCCAAAGTGGGATGTTATTGTTGTATTATAGTTATACCAGATTTCTTGACTGTTTTTCTGTAGCTACATTAGATTTGATACCGTCCCACTCCGTGTGATGTAAAGGTTTTATTTATATGTTATCTCTATTCTATTGAAGTTACTCACTATTATCTTTATCTCCCTATCTAAGAAATCTTCCAGAGTCTGATGAGGAAACGTGAAGGTCTATCTCCTTCAAGGGTTGTTTTTGTCTCTGTAACTAGACTCAAAATTGGGTTTTTGGGTGATTGTTCCCCGTAACCATTCCTTATGGATATTTTGGTATTTAGACTCTATAATAGCATTGATAGGTACTGCTCTGTAACTACCTATCATAAATACCCTCTATGATTATTACCTTTGTATTATCATTGTATATACTACTCTATAATTGTTCTTCAAATTACTATCTGTAATTTTACTCTGTATAGCATTGGTAAATGCTCCTCTATAATTATTCTTTGAATTTCTCTTGGTAATTTTAAATCTATATAGAACTAGTAAATTCTCCTCTGTAATTTTTTCTTTGAATTACTCTCGGTAATTTTAACTATGTATAGCACTGGTAAATTCTCCTCTATAATTTGTTCTTTGAATTACTCTTGGTAATTTTAACTCTTTAAAGCACTGGTAAATGTTCCTCTATAATTTGTTCTTTGAATTACCCTTTGTAATTTTAACTCTATATAGAACTAGTAAATGCTCCTCTGTAATTTGTTCTTTGAATTACTCTCGGTAATGTTAACTTTGTATAGCACTGGAAAATTCTCCTTTGTAAAAATTCTTTATAATTATTCACCGAAATTTAAACTCTGTATGGGATTTCGCGGTAAAAAAACCTTACCATTACTCTCTATAATTTTTAATTGTTTAAGTTTATGGATATGCATTTTGATGATGGGTCCCCATTCTTGCGAGGGAACCCATCAACCTATTGTGCACCCACTCCTCCTCTTGAGTCACAGACTTAACTTCGCAAGGATCGAAGGGACGGTCAGTCCCCGAGATAAGTACATGCCCTTTATCATCTTGATTTATCTTATTTCATTTCGATTATAATATGATGGTATCATAATCCTATCCTGGTTTCTTTTGTAGGTTGAAATTGGATGTTATGATTCTACGAAGGGAGAAGACTCATCATGGAAAAGGAACTTTGGGTTCCACTTTGGCAATTCTCTTTTGTTGAGAATTTCTTCCCCAGTTCAAACCAAAGTCTTTTGTTCACTTACCTCTATTATAGACAATTGATGTTATTTAAAATCAGTTTGAAAATTACTAGAGTTTTATTCRGCTTGTATAACAYTGTGTATTCACACTTACTTGGAAGGAAAACTATAACGAATCCATATACAATAGATACCCATCAATCTGTATAGATGAATTTTTTCATAATGATCTCTGAGAGTTAATATATTAGATAACCATTTTCCGTTAATGTATATAAACCCACATGTATATGGGACTTTTAAATCACTTGTTTTTGTACTCCAATAAGACCGCATGGGTATTTATTCCATCAGTTCGAATTATATAATAAGAATTAAAACTACACGGTTTACTTATTTTTCTTCGATACGTTTTGTTTGCGTTGATTTCAGTTGTTTCTTTTCCGATGCAGTTTATTTTGTGTACGATAATTTAAACAATAGGTAAATCAATAAACCTACTATATCCAGGAGGCACACCCATATATATATATATATATATATATATATATATATATATCCATTAACCATATAATCATTTCAAAAAAGGAAATTCTAACCAGTAATTTAAATAATGGACAATTCCACAAACCTATGAGGCACACTTACATATATTATCATTTCTATATATATATATATATATATATATAACATCAACTATATAATACTTCAGAAAATAAAAGTACATACATAAGATACATATCTGAGAAATCTATGCTGGGATTAGCCACCGTCTCACTAAATAGTTCATAAAAATGTTTGCCTCACACTAGATGTTCTCATAATAGAAAAACTATTTCTTTTCCCAACATACTAAGCATCATCCTGCCTCCCACATATGTTATTTTTATCTCATGCCTAGGTATTTCCATTCTATTCCCTCCTTGGGAAATTTGTAGCTTTACAAATCCATTTTTCTGGGGATGCTAATGACAAAATTAAACTTCTGACACTTGTAAAAATCAGCTATGAGTTAACTCAACCATGTTCCCCACTCATGGAGTCATAATAATCTATTTTTAACCTCACTACTCCATCTATTCTCCAACATTAAATTTATTAAAAATGTTTGTATCATACATGTGTCCATCAAAAGAGGACAGTTGGCAAGTCAAATGTTTTTCCAACAGTCATAAAATAATAATTACATACTTCAAAAATCCAAAATTGGAATTTTCCAAAAATGGAAATTTATTTTGAGAATAACAACTTTGAAATAATTTAATTTTTCATAATTCTAGGATATCACAATAGCATTCCATGTGAACCACAAGTGAATTGTACCATCAAATTCCATCATATTAAGTAAATAAAGTGGAAAATATTAGATTTTTTTGTATGTTGTTGCTAAGAGTCCAATTTGAAGTTTGAATACTAGTTGTAGTGATTGCAGAGGCTATAACAACTGTTGAAAGAAATGCACAATAAAGAAACCATATGGATGTTGAAAAGAGGCAAAGTGAGGCTAATTTCACTTCACAAGAATTGATGCATGGAAAGTATGGCATGTGATATGTTGATCACTAAGCATGTTAAAATTGTGAAAATGGTATGGAAGTGTCTGTTTGTGTGCCTATTAAAAGCATCGCTAATTTATTGGATCAAATGTTGCATGTTGATGTAGACTTGTAATGGAGTTATGGGGAGTGTCTTGGATTCAATGAAGTTAACCAATGTGTTGATATTGGCTAAATCAATATGGAATGTAGTGGTTTTGTTAGAACTATTTAATCTAAAAAATCATAGGTGAATATGGAAATCCAAGACAACAATTTGACAATGACACTGAAGATCTAGAGGTCAAAGACGTAGATGAAGACTCTAAACACGTGAAAAAATACAGAGGAAGAACAAGGTATATGAATTGATGACATATGTATCATTATCTCTTACTAATGTTGTGCAACCATGCATGAAAATACTTTGTGATCTAAAAGTCATTCCTTAGTCTGCCAGGTAAGGTGTGTAGTAGTTGAAAGATAAATATAGCTATGTGTTATGTTCCTTCTAATTGTTTCTTGATGAAATATTGTTTAATGAATTTTTTACTATGAGTCATCATTGGCAGGTGCATAAATAATGTAATATTGACTTGGATACATCGTGTATCCAAACTATTTTCCTAAATAACTGGCGATCATCGTGGTTGGTTACCTAGGTGTCTCGGTAGATGGAAATATGTCCATAGGATGGCCAATTTCTTATTATTTATAGTCAATTTTATGTTAGGCCTTGAATTACAACATGTTCCCAGTAAATCTATATGGCACCAATGTCTTTCCTAAAGGTATGGTTGGTTCACAACTAGTACGTGTTCATGATAACAATTATACAAGTGAATGGAGTGTTAAAAATTTTCTTACTATGTTAAGTGTATTAAATATTATTTAACTTTTAATAATTAGAACAATAATTGTGTGCATAAAGATAACTGAAAAAAATACATCCACAATATACACAATATTTATCTTAGGAAACCCTCTCGGGGGAGAAAACCCAACAGATCTTCTTCAATATATATTTGTCAACAAGTACAATGTCTCTCTCAAGAGAGATCTCACCAAATAGAAGATAATCAAAAGAGATACTAGAAACCATAACTATAATAGGGTAGCACACCACTAGACCAAAATAGTCCTCCAAGAGATAACCAAAACCCTTCACCAAAACACCCTTACTCTGTAGTTGTGTCTCCTCCTCAAACTTGCGCACTTTTTCTTGATAGAGAGAACTTGTGTTGTATATTTTCACCAAATGAGGTGCCTAGCCTCTTATAATACAAGTTGAGTCACCCTTTAATTAGGTCATGTCCGACTTGTACACTTTACACTTTATAATTTACATTTGAATTTTACAAAGGAACAATAGGGACGAATTTAAAAATACAACATAATATTATTATTTTAGGGTTTTGTATTGGTCTAATATAGTAAGAATATATTCTGAATCTACTCAAATTTCAACACTCCCTCTTAGCAAAGAAGGTATTCTTCTAGAATGATCGATTTGACTGCTTCTACATGTTTGTACACTTGACCATTGACTTGTTGAATTTCCACAAATCTATATTGAAGAAATATTGTAATCAAGTCATACATCCAGTGTCGCATCATCCTTCTTGGATTTATGTCATCATGGGACTTCAACTGCCAGCTCACATAGAATCTAGCATCTAGTTTATAAGAACTAGTAACTCATCATATCACAAAAAATATGGCATCTAGTTCATACAAAAATAGTAACTCGTCAGCTGAAACAAAATATTGCATCTATTTCATACAAAACTAGTAACTCATTAACTCACACATAATCTGGCATCTATTTCATACATGACTAGTAACTCACCAACTCACACAAAATTTGGCATCTAGTTCATATAGGACTAGTAACCTCTGGTTGGAAATCTAGGAAACTAGTCCGCAATGACCAGGAATCTAATCACAAGGATTAAGACATGTAGTGAGCACACACTACCTATCTATCCCAAGTCTAGGAAGCACGTCAAACCACACAGGTTGCCCCTACATATTGAAAATTTAGGAAATTTGTTAGCCCCGAAGATCAACATATGTTGACCTTGTGCAAGGTCATGTTAACCAGTGCTACAGTCAGTAACGTGATCATGAATGAATACCTTATGTTGTTGCCACACTCTGATGTTGTTTCCTTGGAATCGAATATGTAACTCATCACTCCCTCTTACTAGGGAAGTCCTTCTGGACCACACCAAGCTTATCCCTAAAGTACACAAACTTCACGCTTGACAGAGGCTTGGTCAACACGTCAACTATCTTCTCATCTATAGCGACATACTAGAGATTCACTGCTCCCTTATGTACCATATATATGATATAATGGTACCTGATATTGATATCCTTGGACTTTTCATGAAATACTGGGTTCTTTGACAAATTCACACAACTTTGGTTTTCAAACCAGATACAAGTCGCCTCTAACTCAATATCAAAAAATCCTGCAAGTAGCTTCCGAAGCCACAATGTTTCACTGCTTCTTGAACATGTTTCTATATACTCTGCCTCAGTTGTACTGAGTGCCACACTAGTCTGCTTCCTGTTAAACCATGAGTTCATAGCCTATCCCAAACTGAAGCAACATCCAGATGTACTCTTATGGTCTACAACACTACCATCATAATCTTAATAAGTAAATCCTTTCAGGCTTATCTCACGATCCAAAACATATCTGAGTCCATAGTCAATTGTACCTTTCGGGTACCTCATCACATGTTTTTTTGCAATCAAGTGAACACCTCTAGGGTCAACAATATACTGACTCAATGTGTTCATCACAAAAAATATATCTATACTCGTGCTATTTAAGTACATTAACAAACCAGTCATTTGTCTATACATGGTGGCATCCACTTTCTCTGAATATGTATCACTTAATAAATTCGTATTTTTCACCATCATTGTAGGAATGGATTTAAAGTCCATCATTGTGAATATATTCAGAATCTCCATAACATATTTTCCTTGGTTAAGGAAAATATCACTTGGTCTTTGCCATACCTATAGGCCTAAGAAATAATGCATGATACCTAGGTTTTTTATCTCGAATTTTGTAGCTAACTTGCTCTTACATTCAATGATGAGCTTCTTGTTTCCTATCAAAAATAGGTCATCCACATTCACCATTAATATCCTTGGTCCACCATATACAACCTTGTAGTAAAGTTTTGAATCTTCTTTACTCTTGGTAAATCCCAAGTTCATCAGGAAACTATCAATTCTACCATATCGTGCCCTGTGTACTTGCGTTAATCCATACAATGATTTCTTCAATTTTCACACGTGTCTGTCTATCATGTGTCTTGAAACCTTATGTCTTCTCCACATACACTTCCTCTCTATTACACCATTTATAAAATTTGTCTTCATGTCGAACTGGTGTACCTTCCACTTCATTACTTCAACGATTGCAAGTATAGCTCTAATTGAAGTGTATCTATCCACAAGAGAAAATGTCTCCTCATAATCTATTCCTTCTTTATGGGAGAAATCACATTCCACGAGCCTTGCCTTGTACTTCTCGACACTCCCATCTATTGAATGATTTGTCTTGTACATCCACTTGGAACTTACTTCTTTCTTCTCTTTCTGTCTCAGAACCACATCCCAAAAACCATTCTTTACAATAGACTGATACTCTTCAATCATGGCATCCTTCCATTCTTTATTCTATACAACCTCTTTATAACTGGTAGGATCAACATAAATAATGTCACGTAACTTGAGTATGGTCGTCATCTCATTCTTTCTTTGAAGGATCCCTCTAGAGCACCATACTTCTCTACATCTTGAATAATTTCTCGAGCCCAAGATGGTCTTTTCTTCTTAGTATTCATCTATTCGGATGAATCTGTAGGTATTTGTGGTTCTTCAATATCATGATATTCTAGTACAACATCATCAACTACATTTTTATCTAAAACTCAGGGAGCTTCAAGTTTCTCATCATGAACCTCATCTGAATGATTTTGTATCGATCTACTAAAAGTTTCATCCTCATCAAAGGTGACATCTCTGTTAGTCTCAATCTGTCAGTGGCCAGGGATGTATACTATGTATGCCTTTGATCTTTCACTAAATCTAAAAAATATGCCCTTCTTTCCTGACAGTTACAACTTTGATCTCTTGTCCTTGGGCACATGCACATATAATTGACATCAAAATATCCTAAGGTGGTTGACCTCTTATTTTCACCTATAAACATTTATTTTGGTGTCTTGTTCCCAAGTACACGATGGGGACTTATGTTTTGCACATATGTTGCGGTCCTGGATGATTCTTCCCACATATGCATCAGTAAATCTTGATCATCAATCATGGCCTTTATTTCTTCCATGATTGTTTAGTTATTCATTTCTGCCAAAACATTATGCTGAGGATTGTAGGGAGTATAGAGCTCCCTCTTACTCCCAACTTCTTTATAGAATTATTTGAATTTATCTAATGTGAATTCTCCTCCATTATCTGATCTCAAAATATTTATCTTATTTTCATAAAGGTTTTCAATGAGTACCTTGAATTATTTGAACTTGTTGAATACTTCACTTTTACCTTTAAAAAATTAAATCCAAGTTTTTCATGAGAAATATTCAATGAATGAAACATAATATACATAACCTCTAAGTGAAGTGGCTAACATTGGTCCACACACGTCTGAATGTATAATGTCCAAGGCTCCTTTGGATTTGCTATCACTGCTTGGAAATGGTTTGTTAACATATTTTTCTTGTGTGCATCCCTTGCATATTCTTTCATGATTCACTTGGATCTCTAGCATACATGTCACCATCTTGCTCATGATCAGTAGTACTTTGTAATGTATGTGAGAAAATATTATATGCCATAGCTCACTTGGAGTAACTGTACTTTGTATTAATGATGGATTTGAATGTCTCTTCAATTTGTATAGACCTCTTTCTTGAGAAAAAATAACCACAACATCATCAATAGACTTTCCTCTTGGCCACATGAGAACTTCACCAT
>SNQJ01S0264014.1:0-12063 GCA_010110895.2 Picea sitchensis | reverse complement strand
AGTCCAGCACATACGGTGTTTATGCCTCTAAGTTTACCTCCCTGGGTTGACATTTTATGTAAGCTATTATAGAGATATAATTAGCCCAACAATAACACTTGTGTTTTATGGTGTAAAAGGATTAAATTGGTTTATTATTGATTCACCCCCCCTCTTAGTAATCCAACAAATGGTATTAGAGAAGGTTCCTTCAAAAATCAGTTTAACCACTGAAAGGTAGATCATGGAGAGCAACAACGTGTATAAAAATGGAATACCACAATTTGATGGAAAAAAGTATGCATTTTGGAGAAGAAGGATGAAGATATATATACAGGAACATGATTTGAAATTTGGCAATCAGTTGTAGATGGATACAAAGAACCAGTAGTTCCGCCGACAAATGAAAGAGCAATAAAACTCAGGAAAAATAATTCGAAAGCTACAAATGCACTTCTGAATGATCTTTGTGAATCAGTTGACACCAAAGTTATACATTGTAAATTCGGTAAAGATATTTGGGACAAGATTCAAAATAGTCATGAAGGAGATTCAAAAGTCACAACAACAAAGCTTCAAACTTACAAAGGTCAGTTTGAACAACTAAAGAAGAAGGAAGATGAGAATATTGCAGCTTACTTCTTACGAGTCGATGAAACGGTAAATGCAATCACAGTATTGGGAGAAGAAATTAAAGAATGTGTAATTGTTCAAAAGGTACTAACATCTCTTTCTATGAGATTTGATCCTAATATATCAGCACTAGAAGAAAGATCAAATCTAGACTCAATAAGCATGGACGAAATAAATGGAATCTTCATAGCATATGAAATGAGAACTGAACATGAAAATCCATATATAAAAGACGAATCTTTCAAAGCATACAAAAGATCAAAGAAAAAGGGAAAGAAAAAAGAAAAGGAACATAGAAGCAGCAGTGACATCTCGGAAGATGATGAAGAAATGGACAACTTTGTCAGAAGATTGAACAAGGGAACCAACGACAGATATAAAGGTAAGTTTCCTTTGATTTGTTTTAACTGTGATGGTATTGGTCATTTTGCTAACAAATGTCCTCATAATAAAAATAAGAGGAATGGTGAAGATTACTCAAATAATAAATAAACATATAAAGGAAAAATAACCACAAAGAAAGTTTTCAATAAAATCTTATGCACCAAAGAAGACATCTCACGATCAGATGAAGATGAAGTCAGTGGCAGTGAGGCAACAAGAGTTATATTCATGGAAGTAGAAGACTCTGACAAAGAAGACATCAAAGAAGAGTATCAAGAGGCCGAAGAAGAATATGAAGAGGCAAAATTTGACTACCGAGAAGAATTGTTGTGTGCCATAGAAGTTATAAGAAGAGAAAAGAAGAAAAACAAGAATCTGCAAGCAGAACTAAACAAGAAAGAAGACACTCAGGAACTAGAAAAAATGATCACAAATTTGAAGGTTCAAATAGAAGAAGATAAAATAATTGAAGAAGCACTCAAAGAAAAACTAGAAGAAAGAGATAGGATCATTGGAAATTTGGAAGCATAGATTGTCACATTAAGAAATGATATTCAAAATAAAAATATGCAGAACAACTCAAATGTTTTGGATGACATTATCAGTAGTCAAAAACCTTATCATGACAAGTCCTGACTTGGATACAATTAGATAGAAAAGTGATCAAGATCCAAAACAATAGAGCAAGAAACATATCCAAAAAGCTATGCATAAACAATCAAAGGGGATAGAAAGATATACAAGGAAGATTATAGGGACACTCCTCCACCAAGAAGATTTAGATTTCAGAATCAACGATCGACAAATAGGACTCGGGTAGAATAAGGATTCAAAAGAGAAACTCCTTTCATAAGATATTCAACTTCGAGGCATCAAACTATATTTTTTGGTTTATGTTATGCATGTAATAATTTTGGACGTAAATCTATGAATTGCAGAGCGAACATCAAGTCATACACAAAAGGGTTATCCAATAAGGCCTAGTGAAACACAAAGAATAAGTTACAACAAGTTTGAATCATTGAGCACTGAAGTGGAATGCTACAAGTGCAACAACTTTGGACACATGGCTAAAGATTGTAGAATGATATTTCCTCCTAGAGAACCACAACATAACAACAATAGAGCAAGAAACATCCAAAAAAAGCTATGCATAAACAATCAAAGGGGATAGAAAGATATACAAGGAAGATTATAGGGACACTCCTCCACCAAGAAGATTTAGGTTTCTAATCAACGATCGACAAATAGGACTCGGGTAGAATAAGGATTCAAAAGAGAAACTCCCTTCATAAGATATTCAACTGAGGCATCAAACTATATTTTGGTTTATGTTATGCATGTAATAATTTTAATTCAAAACCCGAAACTTGCCTTCAAAAACGCCCAAGCTATCCAATAAGGCCTAGTGGAACACAAAGAATAAGTTACAACAAGTTTGAATCATTGAGTTAATCAAGGGAATGCTACAAGTGCAACAACTTTGGGATTACATGGCTAAAGATTGTAGAATGATACTTCCTAGAGAACCACAACATAACAACAACAATCACATACAGAAACCCTGTGAAGAGAACATGGATAAGAAATCGACCGCGATAGAAATGAAGAATGCACAGTCGTTCTACAAGATAAGTAGAAGAAATATGGTCGGTATGTTAATAATGGCTATTCAAAACACATGGTAGGTGATAAAGATAGGTTTCTTACATTAATAATAGCGAAAAAAATATGGATCAGTGATCTCCTTCGAAATGATGATTTAGCTAAAAATCATTGGAAAAGACACAAATTTAATTGGAAACAAGAATACAAAGGAAGAAAATGTTCTAATTAGTAGAAGACATGAAACATAATCTTATAAGTGTGGTTCAAATGTGTGAACAAGGTCACAGTTACATTTGATTTACAAAAGTGAGAGATAATAAAAAGAAGGTTTAGGAAAATTGATTGCAAATAACCTAAGAATTTCAAGCAACATATATGTACTAAGTGAAATTGGAAATGAAAAGTGTTGTCTAGGAAAAGAAGATGAAAGTTGGCTATGGTACGTAAGAATCGGTCACATACACTTTGATAACCTTGTCAAAGTCAAAAAATGAAAAAGTTCGAGAAATTCCCCCGATTAATGGTAAACCAACCAACACTTTATATGCAAGAATTGTCTACAAGGAAAACAAACAAAGAGCAGTTTAAATCAAAAGAATATTCAACTTAAAAAGACCACTAGAAACTGTGCATACTATCCTTACTGACCAACTACAACAGTGCTGGCTTTGAAAAGGTGAGAAATACTCTTATGTTATTAGTTGATGATTATACAACAATCACTGCAGTTTGCTTCTTCTCAGGAATAATTCCTAAGATTTTGAAAACTTCAAGGTCTATAAGGAATTGGTTGAAAAATGAAATGGATTCAAAAATCAAAATGTTTGAGATATGATAATGGAGGAGAGTTCACTTTAAAAGAATTTATGGATCACCCAGCCAGCAGGAATTAATAGGGAGTTCACAGTTCCTTACACCCTCAACAAAATGGAGTTGTTGAAAAAAAAACAAGACAATACAAGAAATGGATTGAACAATGTTAATGGACCCAAATTACTGCTGATATCTTTTGGACACATGCAAAGGCATAAAGTGGTTGACATTCGAAACAGAGTAATTCTCATAAACAACACTCCATTAAAACTCCCACGCATCTACTAAAGAAGACCAACAAATGTAGCGCTTAACTCTCGAGGCATTTGGAAGCAAATGCTACATCAAAAGAGAAGATGGCGTAGAATGTGAAAGGTTGACTCTCTTGTGGACAAAGGAGTACTTGTTGGTTACTCAAGTACAAGGAAAGCATACAAGTGTTACAATCTGAGGTTGAAAAAAGTTGTGGAATGCATCAATGTAACAATTGATGAAACAGGTGGATGAGAATTAAAGGAAGAAGAAAATGAATCAATGGAAAAAATTTATGAAGAAGAAGAAGAAGTAGAAAGGGAAGATGAAGAGGATCAGACAGAAGTAGAAGAGAAAGTTCAGCGAGTGCCTCCAAAGATACCTATAAAATGAGTACAAAAGAATCATCCTTCAGATCAAATTATTAGAAACAAAGATGCAGGAGTTGATACTACAAGAAGAATCCATTCACCAGAACAAACACACCTAGCACTCTCATCTACGATTGAACCAAATAGTTTTGAAGAGGCCAACAAGGATGAATTTTGGAATAAAGCCATGGATGAAGAATTGGATCAAATAGAGAAGAATGAAACTTGAGAATTGGTTCCAAGACCAAAGAATAAGAATGTGATTGGAACAAAGTGGGTATTTAGAAATAAATTGAATGAATATGGAGAGGTTACAAGGAACAAAGCTAGATTTTTATGTAAAGGATATGCATAGGTTGAAGGAATCAACTTTGAAGAGACATTTTCTGCAGTTGCCAGAATGGAATCAATCTGATTGCTCCTAGCTTATGCATGCTCCAAGAATATTAAAGTGTATCATATGGACATGAAATCATCTTTTCTGAATGAGGAAATTGAAGAAGAAGTCTACATTGAACAACCAGAAGGATTTCAATTGTCAAAGAACACAGATTATGTGTGTAAATTGAAGAAGGCCTTGTATGGTCTAAAACAAGCTCCTAGAGCATGGTACTCTAGACTGGATAAATATATACAACAAGAAGGGTTTATAAAAGGAAGTGAAGAAAACAACCTCTACATCAAGGTAACTGAAGATAGTATTTTATTAATTGAAGTTTATGTTGATGATATTATTTTTGGAAGCAATGATGACAGGTTAAGACAGAAATTTGCAAAGGATATGCAGAATGAATTTGAAATGTTATTACTCAAAGAACTATCCTTCTTTCTGGGTCTTCAGATACGTGAAAGAAACCAAGGATTTTCTATTTCTCAAACTAAGTACATCAAAGAAATGCTAAAGAAGTTCGGAATGGAATATTGCAAACCAGTGTCAAGTTGAGAAAAGATGATGATTCAAAGTCTATAGACTAGAGGCAATATAGGTCAACTATTGGTAGCTTACTATATGTGACAACATCCAGACCAGATGTAATGCAGGAAGTTGGACAAGTGGAATGATTTCAAGAAGCACCTAAGGAATCACATGTATTAGCAGTGAAGAGGATTTTCAAATATCTCAAAGGAACATAAGAGTTTGGATTATGGTATCCAAAAGGAAAGGATCTATCACTTATTTCCTACACAGATGCAGATTGGGCAGGTTTCATTGATGACCGAAAAAGCACCAGTGGAGCAACGTTCTTTTTGGGTGAGTGTTTAGTATCATGGTTAAGAAAGAAACAATCATCACTATCCTTATCTATAGTCGAGGTAGAGTATATTGCAATAGCAACATGTTGTACACAGGTTCTATGGATGAAACAAACTCTGATAGATATACAGGTTGAGTACGATGATACCATTCTAATCTATTGTGATAATACAACTTCCATCAATATCTCAAAGAACCTGGTGATGCACTCCAAGATGAAGCACATTCCAATAAAGTATCACTTTCGATGGGAACATGTTGTAGAGAAGAACATCAGAGTTGAATATGTGGGCACAAAAGAACACGTGGCAGACATCTTTACAAAACCGCTTGCAAGAGAATCCTTTGAGTACCTTCACCAGAGACTCAAAGTAATTTCTACTACAAAATGAATTCTTTTGAATGCTTATCTTATATGTCTTATATATACATGAGGAAGCACCATGTTAACACTCCATAATTTTCCCAAGGCTGTGGAGGCAATCAATGAGGTAACATCAAACCACTTTGAGTCTACGATCTATCCCTCCTAAACTCAGAGAGGGATCTCCCTATCATATTTATATTTGTTTGAGTATGGATGTTAGGCTAGTTATGAAAATGGGCCATTGAGAAATGGAGTCACAAATAGCATCAAATAAGACATATTTGACAGGCCATTAATGTAGGGCAAGTTAGGAAAATCATTGGATCTTCATAGGATTCAGGTATGGTAGAGGGGAAAAAAGGGTAAGAAGTCAAAGTAAAGACAGAGAAATAAAAATTATGAATTCAACTTTCAGTGGAAAACATAGAAACTATTCTAAGCCAGGTGACATAGTGTATATCTCAACAAGTTCTTCCCTATTACTTCTTAGAATAATTAAGACTGTAGAATACAAAATGATTACATAGGGAGACAAAATTACAGAGAAAAAACTTCACCAATGGATTTGACACAAGAATCATGTCATATGGCATTGTGTTGTTGTAATTTATTTAATAACATTCTTGTGTATGATTGATATCCGAACATACAGTCAGGTCCAGGAGGGCCTAACATGCGTTTTTCCATTTAATAGGGTCCAACTCATCAACCCGTAATACTTCGAATTTAGAAATATTTATACAATTTATTTTTCAAAGATCTGGTCATCAATGACCATGATATTACTCCAGAAAAATCTAAACTGACAATATTTTTTATCACAAGAATATAGAACTGTCTCAGGTATATTGATTCTCTGTTGATAGGTGTCTCACATCATCTGACATCTTGAGTGATGATGAAACTTTGCCTATGAACTCTGCCACTTGTAAGTTCAATGCTTCCCAAAATTATGAAAAAGTAGGGTCAACGGAAGTGTCCTTTTCTCTCACTATGAGATGTCTGTGTAAAAATAGAGGGAGGTTTTTGTATATGAGTCGGGTTTTATAAATTCATTTCCATCTCGCTGAAACATCTACCGCAAAATCGTGACCAAAACAGGAAAAACCGGAAACCTGGAAAATGGGGCTCAAAGATGGCTTCAATTCTCCCAACTGACGGAACCTATGTAAAATATGGGAGAGGTTTTTTTCTTCGGCCCGTTTTGAACAAAAGTGCCTCTCATATTGTCAAAATTTATTCTCGTTTTTCTGGAATCTCTCTCGGAAGACGAACTGGTAAAACTGGAGAAAAACGGTTTAAATTTGGGGAAGGCAGTTTTTTAAGGGGGAAGGTGGTTTTCGGACCTCCTTGGGGTGGTAAGTGGTATTGGGAGGGGGAGTCCGATTTCACCATACGGTGACACATTTCCTAGGTGAAACCACTAACTTGGACCCCCTTTTGGTTGAGTGACGTAAGGGGAAGGGGGGTCCGAGTTATTAGGAAAGTATGTGGTGTATAAAACTTAGGATAACTTTTTAATTTTATTAATTAGTTTTGTTTTTTAATTTTTTTGTTTTTGTTTTATGTATTATGTATTATTTGTTTATTACTTGTTTTTAATTTCGTTTTTTTTTACTTTTTGTATGTTTTTAATGTTTTAATTATATAGTTTAGTTTTTATTTGTATTTTATTTTTGTTTTATTTAGTATATGTTTTTTTTTTTAATTTATGTTTTATAGTGTTTTATTTTTTAATTGTTTTTTAATCTATATGTTTTATTTAATTTCTTAATTAATGTTTTATTCTAATAAACTAACCTAATTATTAACTTAAACAAACAAACTTAAATATTAATTAATTAATTAATAATTAATTTATTATTAACAAGTCTAATCTAATTTTATTAATCTAACTACACTAATTTAACTGAATTTACATTATTATGCTAATTAGTATTAAAAAATGCCACTAACCATTTATTATTAACCTAATGTTTTTTATCCTAAGTTTGTTTATGCAGGGATAAGTGGTGGGTGAGTTGTAGCCAATGGGATAACTGGATAAGGCACAAAGGTGGATGAAGGATGCAACAGGGTGATGAAGGATCAGACGAAATGGATGGAGGGGTTAATGGAATCAAATGAGCCCAACAAACCATATGTTTTCATCATGGGAGAAATGCCAAATAAACAATTGAAGAATCAAGTTACTTATGATTATAGGACCCCGACATAGGCTCCACCTGGGGATGGCATCTCTTTCAGGAGGTGACAAGAACCACTGAACTATGAACATGCAGACCAGTGCTTTATCCATTGGGATGATCCCAAAATCTTATTCTACAACTTGCACTTGTGTTGATATTTCTATTGAGACCACATCAAACTGAATTTGAAATTTGAAATTGAAAAAATGTTGAAAGGGATGCTCATAGAGCTGAGCTTATTTGCACACTGTTGAAAAAGATGCTCAACCGACTGAGCTTATTCAAACTATTATCTACCCTATACTGCTGAAAATCATGCTGAATCAAATAATACAAAAATTCCAATGAATCCAGTCATGTAGTTGTTGAGACAAGTGGATTGCTTGACTGCTTGTTAGCACAATAAAAAAAGGCAACTTGACCTTTTTCCCACAGAACCAAAACTGTAAAGTGTAATGGCCACTGGTGAAAACATGATTGATMTTTTATGCTGAAAAAATATTCCATGTACTCTGCTATGGGATCTGGAAAGACATGACATGTTTCTTGAATTTMAACAAACTTATGGTCATAATTGGGTATGTCACATATGCGCATTACATCATTATACAGTTCTTGAGATTGCTGCAAATTTTCTACTAAACTTTGAAATGAGACTCTTGCTGAGACAAACCATGCAACTGATTACCTAATCATGTCTTGATCATATCTTCTTTTAAGATCATAACTAGAAAATGAACAACGACTTTGAAAACACAAGTCATCCAACACATCAGCTATTGGATCTTGCATGGACTAAGATGACTGTTTTATTGGTTCAATACAAATTCTTGATCTTCTATGTGTTTATCCTCTGTGACATGATTAAATTTTTCTTCAAAAACTGAAATGAATTGAAGGTTAATTGTATATAGTTATAATGCATTAATTCATATTTTGTCTCAAGCTCTAAGATTTCATCTAGAATTTGAAAATCAATGTAGCTCAAGGGCTACAATTCTAGGTCTAGAACAACTTCCATATCATCAATGACATCTTCAACTGAGAGATCAGAACATTCTTCATTTTTACTATCGTCAACTTGTTTATAATTTTCTCTCAAAATTTGAAATGAAGAAAAACATAAAGGCATAGATTTTTCACGTACTCTGAGATTTGCTGCATTTTCCTCCTTGCTTTGATAATCAATATGCACAGGTTGATTTCCATATTTGAGTTGTAACTGATCTTCTTCCTGCCAACAACATGCTGCTAATTTTTTTGAATAGTCAACATCTATTTCAGCCACATAATCATCATCATACTAATCATACTTGGGTATATTATCCAGGTAAGAAATGTCATCAAACATGCACATCATATCAACTGGTTGTTCCTCTGCAAGTTGATATGGAGTTTCATCTTTGAGTGTGTTGTGAATTGAATACGTGAAATGATCATTTTCCAATCCATGATACCAAGGGTGAGCTACAAAGTGTTTGGGAACAATGACCCTTTCTTTCTCTGTAATCAATGGGACATAATGCCTTTGAAGAACAAGTTTTTCTCTTATGATAATCCTGTGCAAAATATATTCCATTGTACTTTCCAGAATGTATAGCTTCACCTCTGAGGATGTCATAAGCTCCTTTTCTTTGTTCTTTATATCTTCTGCCTTCAACATTGAACTTTTGATCAACAAATTGGCTTCCACACTAATTTCATTGTCTTGCATCTCGTTGAGTGTTGCAGTGTCCCTTTCTCTCAATTGAAATGCCATCTCTAGATCAAAGGCATATGGGTAGTGTAAGAGAGATAAACCAAGAGGTGGTCTTATATCAACAGACATGGAATTGTAGACTTGATTGAATCTGGCTGAAAATTGTTGCACTGTTTCTCCTGGCTATCTTTTCAAGTGGTCATATTCTTCCAAAATGAGGAAGGGATTCCTCTTGATCACCCATTGATCCAAGAAAACTTTCACAAACTAATTGATATCACATATTCTTTCATTTGGAAGATATTTATACCATTTCTTAGATCTACTTTGCAAAGATAAAGAAAAAATCCTAATACTAACATCACTTTTTTCCACCTCAAAAAGGTCAAAATAATTTTCAAAACCTTGAATGTGTTTTTTAGCAGTGATGTAGCCATATTCTCCATCAAATATGGGAAGATATTGGAAGTAATTGGCAGAGAAATCATGGAGTATGGGAGGTAAGACAAGAGGCTTGTATATATATCATATTTTTACAAGTGTAGGAGTATGTACAGGGATTGCAACACTAGGCTTAACCTCTTGAGGCTCATCAGGTTGATCATGCTCTTCATAAATTTTGGCAGTATCATTTGGATCAGGATCATGAGAAGGGAAGAAATAATTAAAAATAAAACCTATCGTATCTTAGATAAACTTCCAGCTTGCATACCTGATCTTTTGAGATGGTCTGGTCATGCTTTAGGTTCCTCCTCTAGTGGAGTCTTTGAATTGGAACTGATATGGAATTGATTGGAGTCGCCAACAAATTTTTGTTTCTGAATTCAACAGACAATGGAATCGCGAGGTGAATGATACAACCTTCCTGTGTTTGGCTTCTGTTCACCATCATAAGTCAAATCTGAACCCGATATACGTTTTTGGAGAACCTGGAAGCTCATTCTGCAATATGGTCGCCATTATGTTAGAACTCCGTAATTTGCCAAGGATGTGGAGGAAATTACTAAGGTAACATCAAACTACTTTGAGTCGAGGATCTAGCCCTCCTAAACTCAGAGAGGGATCTCTCTATCAGATTTAGATTTGTTTGAGGATGGATCTTAGGATAGTTATGATAGACTGGTATTTTCTTTTTTCAATGGTTTGGTTGGAGCAGGAGAAAAGGGGACATTGGGCAATGGAGTCATAGCTAGAATCAAATAAGACAGATTTGGCAGGCCATTAATGCAGGGAAAGTTAGGCAAATCATTGGATCTTCATAGGCTTGAGGTATGGCAGAGGGGAAAAAAGGGTAAGAAGTCAAATTAAAGACAGAGCAATAAAGAATTTTGAATTCAAATTTCAGTGGAAAACATAGAAACTACTCTAAGCAGGTGACAGAGTGTATATCTCAACAAGTTATTCCCTATTAATTCTTATAATAATTAAGACTGCAGAATACAAAATGATTATGGAGGGAGACAAAATTACAGAGAAAAAACTTCACCAATGGATTTGACACAAGAATCATGTCATATGGCATTGTGTTGCTGTAATTTATTTAATAAAATCCCTGTGTATGATTGATATCCAAACATACAGTCAGGTCCAGGAGGGCCTAACATGCGTTTTCCCATTTAACAGGGTCCAACTTATCAAACCACAATACTTTGAATTCAGAAATATTTATACAATTTATTTTTCAAAGATATGGTCATCAATGACCATGATATTACTCCAGAAAAATCTAAACTGACAATATTTTTTATCACAAGAATATAGAACTGTCTAATATATGTTGATTCTTTGTTGATAGGTGTCTCACATCATCTGGCATATGGAGTGATGATGAAACTTTTCCTACGAACTCTGCCACCTGTAAGTTCAATGCTTCCCGAAATTCTGAAAAAGTAGGGTCAACGGAAGTGTCATTTTCTCCCACTATGAGATGTCTGTGTAAAACTGGGGGGAGATTTTTTTAGATGAGCCTGTGCTAGACAAAAAACTCCTTTGGGTTTTCTAAATTCATTTCCATCTTGCCGAAACAGCTGCTGCAAAATCGTTACCAAAATAGGAAAAAACGGAAACCTAAAAAATGGGGCTCAAAGATGGCTTCGATTCTCCCAATTGATGGCACCTATGTAAAATATGGGTGATTTGTTTGTTATTTATCCCATGATGAACAAAAACCTCTCTCAAATTTTCAAAATTCATTCTCGTTTTCTCAGAATCTCTCTCTGAAAACGAACTGGTAAAACTGGCGAAAAACGATTTAAATTTGGGGAAGGTGGTTTTTTAGGGGGGAAGGTGGTTTTCGGAACCCCCATGGGGTGGTAAGTGGTATTGGGAGGGGGGGCATGAGTTCACCATACGGTGACACATGTCCTAGGTGAAACCACTAACTTGGAGCCCCCTTTTGGTTGAGTGACATAAGGGGGGTGGGGGGGTGGGGTCAGAGTTATGAGGAAAGTATGTGGTGTATAAAACTTAGGATAACTTTTTAATTTGATTAATTAGTTTTGTTTTTTGTTTTT
>SNQJ01S0264013.1:0-12062 GCA_010110895.2 Picea sitchensis | reverse complement strand
GGGTCATAGGGAACCATGAGAGGTCACTTCAAAAATATTTTTTGTTAGTACAAACACACATTCTCTAGGAACACGTGTGTGTTCCTAAAGCGAGTGCGCAATTCTACTCATGAATGTGTGCATGTTTTTACTCCTGAACTTTCCTAAAAAATCCTAGCTGGAAAGTGTGTGTGGTGGTTTGGTGAGTGTCAAGGCTATATGATTAGGAACACATGTATGTTTCTAATAACACAGACATGTTCTTATGTCCATGCATTCCTTCACACCCCATTGCCACTATTTTTTCCATTAACTTCTCGTGGACACACTAATGTGTTGTTTTCGTTTTATTACAATTCAATAAATATATATGTTTTATTTTCATTTGATGATGATGATGATAATTATTATAGTTAACATCCACTAAGATCAAAATTGGTTTATGGTACCTTAATAAAGGTAAGGGATTGGTTGGATTTCTTTATGATTTTATTTTTGTGCTCGAAAATCATTTAAACAAGTGTTCCAAGATAACCATAGTTTTGATGAGTTACAAGGTTAGGAAGGTTTGATATTGTGAAAGATCTTATATTTTGAAAATAATATCTAATTTGGATATGCATAGGACATTTGAAAAGAAACTTTATTTCATCTTCAACTCTCTTAATGTCACAAATATGTCAAATTCTCTCATCCCAAAATTTTTTGAGAATTGTCCAACTCCTAACTTCTGTATAAAGCTTGTGATAATTCATTTTTATTTTAACAATATTAATTTTCTTCTTTACTTTATTTAAAATATAAAAATACTTTTTTTTTAAGATTAAAATTGTTCACCTCCTTTATTTATATATATAGATATCTTTTAAAATTATAAACTAATTAAATTAAAAGAATACTCAAAACTCTCAAAGATGCCTACAATTTTTCAAGAGATTGAGGGAGAATATATTACGTTTCTAAGTGGAATCATTATAAATTAAAATGATAAAAACCTAATTTATATAACTTGATCCTTAACATAAATTGTGTATCATATTTTTCAATACCAATAAGTCAAAGCCTTGAAATGGTCATCTCGTTGCATGATGAATGGATAGAGGTTTCACATTCATTCATAAGTCTTTAAATTGTCATCTCGTTGCAAGTTGCATAATGAATGGATAATTTATTAATTCACGAATGAGTTTAAACTTATGTTTTTAATAATAAAAAAATAAGTAGATTAAATGACTTTTCAGATTAAAATCTACTAAAATAAGTAGATTAGATGACTTTTCAGATTTAAAATTTAAGAGTTGAGTTTGTTTTTCTGGGACTTAAGGAAACATTAAAAGTTTGAGTTTATTTTTTTGGGATTTAAGGAAACATTAAGAGTTTCAGTTTGTTTTTCTAGGATTCAAGGAAACATCTAACAACTCAAGATTTGTAATTTGTCTTCTTCCTGTTGTTTTAAATATTTTAAGTTACTTGCATTTTTTATGAGTTAATTTTTATTGATCCAATAATAATTATCTAACTTATTTTTATTATTTAAATAATAAAAAAAGAATTTATAATAAATTTTATGAAAGAATTTTTTTTATAAAATAAAGGTGTTTTAAGTATTGGTATTTTTATTGAAATGATTGAAATCATAAGTTTTTGTTTTTTAAATTGCATTTCTGAATGTATAAATGGATTTAGCATCCAAAAAAACCTTTGAAACACTTAACCATTCATTTCTGCAGATCCAATAATTTCTAGTAAAATTAAACAAAAAATATCCCAAAAAAAAAACAAAACATAAAAAGTTTAGACTATGGCTAAAAGAAGAAGGATGAATTTAGATAAACAAAAAAAAAATTATTGATTACATGACATCCTTTGCATTGCATTGTCTTTGACTAGCATTGCACTACCTTTGAAATGGTAGTCTATACTTTTATGGACAATAGTCTAAACTTTCTAAGTTTTTGCCCTTTTTTGGGGATATTTTTCAGGGATATTTGCACGAAATCTTGTCAGAAATTGTTGTATCTGCAGATTCGAGTGGTTAATTATGTATAATCAGAGTACTCCAAGGGTTTTTCAACACCCTGAATCCATTTCTACATTCAAAAATGCAATTTAAACAATATATAATTCTGATTTGGTGCAGATTTATGTAGCCAACTTCTGGCTAAAAGAGAAAAAACATAAAACAGTTAGACAACACACTTTTATGGATATGTTTACCAACAAGCAAACAAGATTTCAAATTTTCATGCTCTACCATCTTATAAAAATGAAAGTAACCTTAATTTGATTTCTTCTAGCATGAGTTTTTCAACATGTTGAATCCATTTCTGCATTAAGAAATGCAATTTAAATAATAAATAATTGTGATTTTGTGTAGATTTATGTAGTAGGTTTCCCCAAAAAAAAAAAAAAAACATAAAACAGTTTGACAACGCCCTTTTATAAATAAGTTTACCAACGCAACAAACAAGCTTCCAAATTTTCATGATGGACGAGCTGATAAAAATGTAGGTAGCGTTAATTTGATTTATGCCAGCAGTGTCAACTCCCCAGCATGTAAACATCATTGACAAGTTTCATATTAACGAGCCTTAAAAATTGAGTAGTGTTAATTTGATTTCATGCCAGCGACTTTGTCTCTCGAGTATGTGACATCGTCAACAAATTTAAGATTGACCAGCCTTTAAAAATTGGGTAGCATTAATTTAATTTCAGGCAAGTGGGTTTGGCTCTCGAACATGTAAACATGACCGAGAAATTTCATATTCTATATCGTTAACGTACCGTGTAAGTTAGATGTTATTAGTCTATAGCCAATCTTCCCTACACTGAAATTCAACAAATAAGTTTTAAAGATAAAATATAATATATATTTTATTATTATTACATCCGTTTGCAACGCCACTATTCCATATCCATGGAGAAAGAACACGGAAATCAAAAACAAGTATAGATCATCGGGTGTTAGAATATCTAAAATATTCCAAGAAAACCTCACATGTAAACATGAGAGTAGGATAACTTGGGAGTAAACAGAACAGCTTTTTAGGTAAAAAAATGGGCATGAATTGGGCCATATTTTCAGGGGTAGTTTGAGTTTCACATGGATCAAAGTTCCATGCATTTCAAAATTTTGTCCCCAGGGTTTTGTCTCATTTTAAATCAACCTAGATACTCAGAAAATCGATCAAGATTCTAAATTGACTAGAAATTTAAAATGGAGCTGCTAGAGAACCTGAAGCGGGTAGGCAAGATTGCTCCCGAGTTAGCCCACTCCTGTAAACATGTGCCAATTTTTTAAATGACGGTGATAATTGTTATATTTCTAAATGCAAAAACACAAATATCATAAGCCAAACATAGTCACACAAAATTAAAAAACACAGAGATTACGTGGTTCACCCCAGATTTGGGCAGGTATCGATTGTCTTATTATTCAGATCATGGAGATTACAACAGACTCCTTTTACACATCTGCGTTTTTCCTCTACGGGAATACATCAATTTAATAGCAAGTTACATAAGAAACTAAACTAACTATTAAATGCGTTCACATCCATATTCTAACTTGGTCTCTTAGTTACAACCAACATTGAAAAATAGGACGAATTCGTTGTCACCATATAACAATATCCACCTTGACAACAATTAACCTGATACCTTGCTCCTTCTTTCGTTCATCACCTTTTCTGCAAGCCAAGAGAAGCCAAGCACCATCGCAGCTTCTCTAAAAATATTGGTTTTGTGAACATGTTTGCGCAGTTCTCCTTTGTATGCACTTTCTCAAGAGAGACTCCACGTTCATCGATGACCTGCCTTACAAATTGGTACTTGATAGGTATATGTTTTGTTTTACTGTGGTAGGTTAGATTATTAGCCAAGTGAATAATACTTTGACTATCACAAAGTAACTTCACTTTGTCTTGCATCCTTCCAAACTCACCAAACAAACCTTTCAACCAAACTGCCTCTTTGCAAGCATGTGAAGCAGATACATATTCTGATTATGTAGTGGATAAAGAAACAATGTTTTGTAGCTTTGACATCCAACTAATAGCTCCACCTGCAAGAGTAAAGACATACCCTGAAGTCTACCTTCTCTTGACCAAATCACCTGCAAAATCATAATCAACATATCCACAGACTAACTCGCGACCACTGTTATAGGTGATACAGTAATCACTTGTGCCCCTCAGATACCGAAGCACCCATTTCACTACTGCCCAGTGCTCTTTACCTGGATTTTCCATATATCTGTTGACAACCCCAACTGCATATGAAATGTGTGGCCTTGTTCTAACCATCGCATACATTAGACTTCCTACTACATTAGCATATGGTATTCGAGGCATATATTTGTTTTCTTCTTTTGTACTAGGACATAAACTTGAACAAAGCTTAAAATGGGAAGCCAAAGGGACTGAAACTGGTTTCACATCATTCATACCAAACCTCAAAAATATCTTCTCAACATACTTATGTTGTGACAACCAAGGCTTACCATTCTTCCTATCTCTGAATATCTCCATGCCCAAAATCTGTCTTGCTACTCCTAGATCTTTCATATCGAACATCCTAGCCATCTAAGCCTTTAACATGTTGATCTCAGTTATGATTTTTCTTTCTAAAAGCATATCATCAGCATACAATACTAAGATAATGAATATGTCATTATTCAATTTCTTAAAGTAGACACAATGATCATACTCACTCCTTGTATAATTCTGTCTCACCATGAAAGAGTCAAATTTCTTGTACCATTGTCTAGGCGACTGTCTCAGACCATACAATGATTTCTTGAGCCTGCAAACAAATTTCTTGTTGTGATTCTGAACGAACCCTTCAAGTTGTTCCATGTAAATCTCCTCATCCAAATCTCCATGTAAGAAAGCAATCTTAACATCTACCTGCTCCAACTCCAAATCAAGTAATGCAACCAATGCTAACACACTTCGAATTGAAACAATATTAACAACTAGTGAAAAAATATAATGAAATTCAATACCTTATTTCTCAAAATATCCTTTCACAACCATCCTTTCTTTGTACCTTTCCACCTTATCATCAACACCCTTCTTCAACTTGTAGACCCACTTGCAACCTATAGTTTTCCTGTCTCTTGGAAGTTCTACCAGGTCCCATGTGGCATTCCTCTCTAATGCCTTCATTTCATCTTTCATTTCTTCTTTCCATTTATCATTGTTAGAACCCTTCACATCTTCCTGATAGCGTGAAGGTTTATCGTCATTATTACTTAAAGAAACTGATGAAACAAAATCATCATACCTTCTTGGAGGATTTCTGACCCACGTAGACCTCCTTATGGAATTTTGTGGCTCATCCACATTCTGTTGATTGTTATCATTAACCATATCTTCTTCTGCAAGAAACTCTTCATGAAGATCTCCAGAAACTTGTTCATGCTCACTTTCATCTGTATTTGAACTAGTTCCAAATTGAATATGTTGATACTTAGTACTTCTTCATGTTTCATTTGAACATCTACATCTGATTTGATGAGAGATGATTCATAAAATATTACATCTCAATTAATGGTGATCTTGTGGGCAGTAGGATCCCACAACCTGTACCCCTTAATGCCATCACCATATCCAACAAAGATAAGCCTTTTTTATTTTGGATCTAGTTTAGAATGCTGATGTTTTGGAATTAGAGCATAGGCCTCACAACCAAAAACTTTAAGATTAATGGTGATCTTGTGGGCAGTAGGATCCCACAACCTGTACCCCTTAATGCCATCACCATATCCAACAAATATAAGCCTTTTTTATTTTGGATCTAGTTTAGAACGCTGATGTTTTGGAATTAGAGCATAGGCTTCACAACCAAAAACTTTAAGATTAAAATAATTACAAGGGTGACCTTTCCATACCTCTTTAGGAATATTGCATTCTATTCATGTTGATGGTGATCGATTCACCAGATAAGAATTTTTAGTTACTGCTTCTTCCCACAGTTCTTGCTTCAAGTTGTCGTTACTAAGAATACTCCTTTCTCTATCTAAAAGAGTCATGTTCATGCGTTCAACAATTCCATTTTGCTGAGGAGTATAGGTAGTGGTTTTATGCCTATCAATCTCAAACTCCTTGCAATAGTTCTCAAATTCCATCGACGTAAATTCACCACCATTATCACTTCTTAAAGATTTAATAGACCTACTAGTTCTCTTTTCTACCAAAGCTCTAAACTACTTGAAAACAGTAAATACATCAGCCTTTCTTTTTAACGTATAGATACAAACCTTCCTAGATAAATCATCTATAAAAGTTACAAAATATGATGATCCTCCATACGAAATAGTAGGGGATGGTCCCCAAACATCAGAATGGATATAGCCAAGGACTCCCTCACTAGTGTGTCTTCCATTTTTAAATTTATGCCTATTCTATTTTCCATAGATACAGTGCTTGCATAAATCTAACTTTAAAGACTTTAGACTAGAAAGTAACTTGCGGTCAGATAATGCCTTCAATCCTTATTCGCTCATATGGCCCAACTGTTGATGCCACAGTCGAATAGAATCATTGTAGTTCTCAGATACTATTGTCACATGATCTGACTCAGTTCTTCCTTCTAACAAAAACATGTTACCAACCTTCTTCTCTTTCATAACCAGTAGGATTCCTTTGTAGACTTCCATAACTCCACCTTGAACAATACTCTTATATCCTCCAGTGTCTAAGACTCCCAAAGAATTTATGTTCCTCCTAAGCTCAGGTACATGTCTCACATTAGTTAGTATTTTAACAGTTCCATCAAACATCTTAATTCGAATGCTATCAATTCCCACAACTTTACACGAGATATCATTTCCCATGTAAATTATTCCATCAACTACTGGTAAGTAACAAACCAATGTCTATGAAGACACATGTGATTTGAAGCACTAAAATCTAATAACCATTGTTGATCATGACGTGAACCAATACTAATTGATAAAACCTCATCAATCATACCTGAACCTGTTGTTGAACCTCTTTCAGTTGCGTTCGCTTCTTTCATTTCTTTTGGGGGGTCGTCTTTGGAGGCTTGTTGTCACTTCCAACCGTCGTTCTTCAGGTGTATCGATTTTCCACAAAACCAACACTTAAGATTGTTTTTTTTCCATTCGACTTTGACCGAGAGAAATCCCTCTGACCCTGTCCTCTTTCTTTAGGTCTGCCTCTGAACATCATCGCCTCAAATCTAGAGGTTTTTGAATTTGTTTTCTTCCTTGTTTCCTCAGACAACAGTGCTCCAACAATAAAATCAAACTCAATACTTTCTGTTGTTCTAAAACTAATAGAGGTAACAAAGTGATCCCATGATGTGGGCAAAGAACACAATAATGTAATTGCCTTGTCTTCATAATCAAATTTTACTCCCATGCTAGCCAACTGAACTAAGAGGGTATTAAAAGTATTTAAATGATCAACTATTTTCGTACCTTCCTTCATGTGAAAACTGTACAATTATGTTTTCAGAAAGATCATGTTCGTCAAGGATTTCGTCATATACAGGCTTTCCAGCTTCGTCCACAAACCGAATCGATTGTTGTCTTCTTCGCAACAATGTTGAACAAAACATCATCGTCCAAACACAGGCATATGGCACTCAGTGCTCTTGCATCGATTTCATCCCATTTTTCATCTGTTATGGTTGCGGGTTGCTTTTCTTTTCCCAGAAGTACCTTCACCATGCCTTGTTGCACGAGCAGATCGTGCATCTTAACCTTCCAGATCTCGAAATTTTTCTTGCCATTGAAATTTTCAATCTCAAGTTTCGTGCTTTGAGTCCTCGCCATCTTAGAAGAGTAAATCTCCCCGGAATCGGTCATCACACTTTACAACAACTCTCTAGCACCACTGGACCTCGACTTTTAGCATATCTGGACCAAGTCCTTGTTTATGAATATACCCACAATATTTACAACATTTACTGTAATATATATTCATTGCATATATTTACCATGGAAAGATCATTTCAAGGGCACGTTAATTCTTGTGACCGACGAGACAACAAAACAATGATAAGTGCAACGATCACTGCAAAAAAATAGTGGCAGGTATTCCTTGAGTCTGCGACTCTCCAACTAAAAATGAAACCTCATCGCGCCTCTGAGAAATAGAGGAATTTCGTGGCTCTTTCGCTGCTTCGTCACCCCCTTACTATAGGCCAGACCGCGTCGATCCTAGTGGCGAAAACACAGAGAAGTGTGACTATATAATCGTCGTGTCCTCTAAGAGGAGATACCTGTGGCGATTTCAATGACGTCATGCCCCATCTATTGTTGCATAGACAAGGCTTCCTTGGTTCAAATTGATTCATACATCAACAAAGAAAAAACAATTTGATTGTTGCTCCTCCAAGATTTGGTGTTGCTCCTTGCACCACGATTTGCACCATGATCTACCACGATTTGCACCACGATTTGCACGTACGATTTACCATGATTTCCACCACAATTTGTTGGTCTCATGGATCTCCAACTAGATTTCGCCACCCCGTGGATGATAGACGACATACTTTCTTTCAATTCGAGATCTTGATCATGTACGACAATTGGTTTACTAGTCTCACAGATCTCTAACCAAAAACGTTTTGATACCACTTGTTATATTTGTAAATGCGGAAACACAAATATCATAAGCCAAGCATAATCACACAGAATTAAAAAACACAGAGATTTACGTGGTTCACCCCAGCTTTGGGCTAAGTCCACCAAGCAGGTATTGATTGTCTTATTATTCAGATCATGGAGATTACAACAAGAAACTAAACTAACTATTAAATGTGTTCACATCCATATTCTAACTTGGTCTCTTAGTTACAACCAACGTTGAAAACTAAGAGGAATTCATTGTCACCCTATAACAATAATTTTAGGATTAAAATAACAAATTTATGTGCACGCCAGCAGTGCAAACAACAAACAAATCATAATCATAATAATAATAATAATACTAATAATCTATTTTTAAGGTCAGGGCCAAGCCACGCCAAATTGGTGTATGAGACCCCCTTGTTTATGGGACAAGGGACCCCCCTCCGCCGATCGATTTGACTGGTAAAGTCTACGGAGGTATACATACCCTACCCCCCTCTAGATTTGAACTTGTGACCTCTTAAGAGGAAACACATGTTCTTAACCATTAGGCTCACTCAGATTGTATATTTGGCTGAGATAAGTTATATAAAAAGTAAATACGTATCTTTCAAGTTAGCCATTTTTCTTTGTTTTATACATATTGGCGCAAACCGATCTCGGCAGCAGCCGCTCCCACCAGGACCTTCTCTCTCACGGGCCCGAAGAGTCAAAGAACTCTTCCGACTCCTCTTGGGAGTTTCCTACCCACACCTCTCCTTTGGTAATCTCCCCTTCGCTTCTCGGGAGATCGGGTCTCGTGGTATCGCGAAACTCGTTCACACAATCTCGTGCAACTCAAAACCCCGAACCCTGACGGGTCAACGGTCAACACCTTATATGTCAGGGATTTCCCTATCGGGAAATCAGTATCCGCGATGTCAACAACTCAAACTGACAATCCCCGATGCCCGATGGGCCGATCCCCGACGCACGTGTGGACTTGGACCTTCCGCCTTCGAACTCCAGTACATCAACACCTGTACTTCACTAAAACCTCATGGTCCCACTCTGCCACATCGCCGTCGGGATTTTGCGAATCGCGAATCCACGATAGAAGTTTTCCTTGATGTCGAAACCTCCGAACGCCGAACCCCGATCTCTCGGGATCTCACGCCACCTGTCCTGTGGAGATCAACGGTTCCAAATAACTCAGGAAATCGTGACTCGCGATTTCAACAAGTCTGTACCTCACCTCGTCAACCGCCGAATGCCGATATGCGATGGCTCTTGACTCCCTCCTTGAAGATCTCCTCTGCTTCCAGGCTCTTCCTGTTCAGATTTCTCTTGGGTTTGTTCCCACCGTAACGGAAAGGAACTATCTCTCCGGAGCTTGATTTATCCCACTTCTTCAACTGAAGGTTGGTGCACTACTTGCGCTCGGCATCCAATCACTCTCTAAGTGTTGGAACTTCTGGACTTTGTGCACTTCCAGCAACAGTAGTCTTTGTCAGCCTTTTCTCAGACTGGCTGCTGAGACTCCACCCTTGGCCTGCACTTCCCCTGCACGGCTCTAATAACCCAATTCAACTATGGGAAGACGAGAATAAGAGTTCAACTATCTGGCCTCATCAACGCACTCTTATGCGGATGAATTCGACTGCACTCTATGCAGGAATCTCCTGGCTCAGACAGAGAAACAATTGAAACTCATTCTCCTCTTTCTCACAGATTTCAAATCAACTATGAAATCACACACACAGCATATCAAAGCAAATGCATGACAGAAAGAAAACATCCATGAGCATAATATCAACACAGAGAAACAACACAAACCATGAAAGTGAATCAAAGACTTCCTTCTATTAATTCACTCTATACATGGGTGTTCTGCACAAGTTCTCTGCCCTACTCTTCTCTTCTGAATGCTTGATGATTCTGAATCCCCCTACAATGTACAAAGGAGGGTGCCTATATTCCGTTCTCCCTCTCGAAACCTAAAAACTATCAAATCTACAATGAATTCCTATCTACCAGCATTAACTCTAATAAATGCCTTCCTATCTATTAAGGACGAGAGCTTAAAGGCTCAAGGCCCATTTACAATACAAGTGCGCTTCATTAACTCTACACATTAATGGTTGGCGCAACTACATCATGGTGAAATTCAAAAAAGAAGTTTGTTGGCTTGTCCAGCTGTCTTTCCCTGCTCCACGCGCTGGCTCGCTTGATGAGTGAACGATGCTCCTGTATCACATATCCTTGGGAGAGTGCCCTAATATTAATGCTGTGATTATATTTATATATTCTGAAGAAATGGAATGGATGTTTCTCCATATTCTTCAATCCATTTATTTTTTTCTTTGTTTCTTTCTTTGTATATTTGGAATGGATGTTTCTCCATATTCTTCAATCCATATATATCTATTTATGAAACAGTAAGAGAAATGTCGATCGTGGGAGGAAGAGGAGTATTTCGCTTGGCTCGAGGCTACGCACTCCTTCAAACCATCATCGTCGCTTCATCGCCCGACAATGCAACGGTGGAGCATAATGTGACTATGTACCATTACTAGCCATATTTCTCATAGTTCACATACTAACAACCCATATTTCTCCTAGTAATAATTTTTAGCAGAGTGATCTATCCATTTAAGGTGAGTTTCTCATTGGGATTATGTGATTTTGTTGTCGGTGGTGTACTCGGTTTTGTTGGTGGTTTATTGATCTTTCTAGGCTTGTGTTGTATTGCTATAATAAATTTCATTTTATTCCTATAATAAATTTCATATTAGTATGAATAAAGATGTTCCCATGAGTTATGATGCGATGTATAGAATTTATAAAATAAATAATTAAATTAGTATTCGTAATTGTTTAAATTTGAGAAGTTTATTAAGAAAAAAAATTTAAACAAGAAAATGATGATGATGATGATTAATAGAAGTTAAGATGATGATTTAGGAGATAGTTTTGATGACTTAGGAGATTAAGGATGTTTGTATTGTGGTAAATATTTTTAAATTGAGATCTAATTTGAGTATAGGGTGGACATTCTAATCTGAATTGTTTTTCATCTTTAAGCCTCTTCATGTCATAAAGATGGTAGATTCTTTCATCCTTGATGATAACCATAAAGAATATTCACATTCTTGCAAATATTATCTAAACTTAAACTACCTTTTAATCTAGAGTAAAATCTAAACTACTTTTAATTGGTTAACCCCCAACCACTACATAAAGGTTGGAATGGAAACCATTTTTTTTTGTTTGTTTTTAAGATTATGTCAATGATTTGTATCACTGATGCATGTGAGAAAATTTATAAAATTCAATGGTAGAAAATAATTTGCAATAGGCATGACTAGCAATGTTTAAGGGAAGAAGTTTTACCTTAACAATGCTAGCGACAAAAAACTGTGACTTTTTTTTTTATTCTATTGTCATTTAACTAGTTAGTAAAAGTTGATTTTGTAGAGTGTGGGTTTTTTTTTTTTTT
>SNQJ01S0264010.1:1108-12063 GCA_010110895.2 Picea sitchensis | reverse complement strand
CTTGTATCACATAACATTTTTGTACCTCACATAAGTGGTCCCCTTATGGCGTAGCATTCGAGCATGGCCCTCACAGGATGAGATAACATGTGGTTTTTTTTTGCATGCCCACTTTGTGTTGTACTCAAATGTGATGCAGTGCCCCTACCTCTGTAGGGTCTGTTGACCTCTCGATTTCTAGATCTTCTCAATCTTCGAGTTGGAACAACTCTTCGATTCTCTTCTAAGATCTTGAAGAATTATCCACATGTCCTTCTCACGAAACTCCGTCGTGTGAACAAGAACGAGGTGCAAGTTTCTCTCATGCGACCACAGGTTGTTACCGCACGCCTAACAAAAGGCGCTTTGTGCTTCGGGACCTCGAGTGTTCTGTTTCCAAGTCACCCAAGTCTCTTGAGTCTTGATCTCCTGATTTATGAATCCTCCCTAAGACCAAATCTGAGGGTCATGCGCTTTCCTCGATCGACGACTGCGATCGTTTTTCGATTTCACGTTTCACGACTTTGGGAGTCCCCTTGCCTCCGTTCTCCCGATAGTGCTAGATCGATGGTCCAGGTCTTTCCTTGGATCAACGGCTGTGATTAAGTCAGGGTTTCCCATTTCGTGACTTTGGGATTCTCCTTGCCTCTGTTCTCTCGATACCTAAAATAACGATGGTACTAGATCGACGGTCCAGCTATTTCCTTTGATCAACGATTGTGATTAAGTCGGGGTTTCACGTTTCATGACTTTGGGAGTCTCCTTACCTTAATTCTCCCGATACCCAAAATAGCGATGGTGTTAGATCGATGGTCCAAATATTTCCTTGGATCAACGTCTGTGATCAAGTCAGAATTTCACGTTTCACGGATTTGACTCTTATGGAGTCCCTTCAACACTTAGCCAAATTCCAAATCTGTGCACTCCTTGCAACATATTCTTACGCAAGACTTGGTTCTTGCGGGTAACTGTGCACACCTTGCAGCAGTTGCTTTGTACTTCTTGCAAAGGGAAAATTTTGTGCTATCTCTTATGAGCTTCGGAATCGAAAAAGATCCTGTCACGCACTCCTTGCATTCTGTGTGCACACCTTGCACTCACTCAACAGAAGAGAAACAATTGAAACTTATACTAATATTCATAGTTTCATCCATTCATAACAAAATTCATTCATTTATGAAAACACAATAACAAAGAATTAAAAACTGTAATAGTGTTATGCCTTTGACTCAAATTTCCTCTGTCATATTCATTCAAAAGTAGATGGCTACAACTAATATCAAAACAATAACTCAAAACTCAGAAAATTCATACTAACTCGCAACAACCTCATTTGGGTGTACAAAACCTCTATTTTTCTCAGAGGGTCCTTAGGGTTCCCCCCGACTACTCGTCTACTCGAAAAATGAAAAAAAATCTAACTGCTACCTAAGTTCAGTTATATTCAAGACTCGGGGTGAAACTCCCAGATCAATTGTGATCATCCAGTCCCAATTGTTTGATCTTCTTCCATTTTTCCAATCAAGTCCAAAATATTTGCAGTAACTCCCAGCGTTTGAGATTCTAAAATGATTCTCAGGTGTCGAGTTGTCCTGACACGCATGCTTGTTGACAATGCTCTTGCATCATACTCCCCCTAAACAAAAATTCATGGACTCATGTCCATGAGCTCCTGCACTGACTTTCCACACTTTTGGATATCAGCTTCATTCTCCCAACTGACATCCTTTGTCGGGTGTCCCTTCCACTTAACCAGATATTCAAGATAGGTCTTTCTCCTGGTCTTCTTGCCAATTCTCTAATCAATGATCTTCTCCATTTGTGGTTTTTCTGCTATAGGAATTTGTTTCTCCCACTGAATCTTATCTTGACCATCTGATCCCTCTGCGTCATATTTCCAGTAAGGATACAGGTTTGAAACATTGAATATAGGCGATATGCCCACATCATCTGGCAACTCAATCTCATAGGAGTTTGCATCAAACTTCCTCAAGATCTTACATGGCCCTATCTTCTTCATTTTTAACTTGTTATACGTTCCCTTAGGGAACCTTTCTTTCTTGAGATGTGCCATGACCTGGTCTCCCACCTCAAATTGAAGTTCTCTGTGATGTTCATCAACTCTATGCTTGTACTCTTGGCTAGAGTTCTGTAATTGTCCTCTGATCTGGCTATGGAGCTTCTACATTTCTGCAGCAAAATATTCTGCTCCAACGCTTCTGATCTCACTCTGTCCCAAGTCTCTCAACTCAAATACTCTCGATTGCATTCCATACAATATCTTGAATGGGCTCTTTTTAGTGCTTCTGTTTGGCGAGTCGTTGTATGAAAATTCTGCTTATGGCATAATCTGATCCCATTGGTTATGATGCTCAGTGACTAAACTCCTCAACAAGTTTCCCAAGCTTCTATTTACCACCTCAGTTTGTCCATCTGTCTAAGGATGATAAGTTGAGCTGAAGGATAAATCCATCCACAACTTCTTCTAGAGTGTTCTCCAAAAATGACCAACAAATTTTTTGTCTCTTCCCGAGATGATACTTCTGGGTAGGCCGTGAAGTCTCACAACTTCCTTGAAAAACAGATTTGCAACATGTGTTGCATCACTGGTCTTCTGGCATGGGATAAAGTGTTCCATCTTTGAAAATCTATCCACCACCACAAATATGGAATCACATCCTCTTTGCATTCTTGGTAGTCCTAACACAAAATCCATGCTTATCGCATCCCAAGGCTTCTCTGGTATCGACAATGGTTGATACAATCCAGTGTTATGTCTTGTTCCTTTTGCATGTTGGCAGATTCTACATATGTTCACAAATTTTACCACTTTTGTCCTCATACCTAGCTAATAGTATGAATTGCTCAATTGTGTGAATGTTTTATCATGGCCGAAATGTCCAACCAATCCTCCACTATGCTTCTCCTTCAAAAGGTTGTCCCTCATTGAACATTTTGGTATTCATATCTGATTTCCCTTGAACAACAATCCCTCTTGAATCATATAATCTGCCCACTGGCTCCTATCTCTCAGCACAGGATTCACGCATGCTTCGTATGCCTCCTTGAAATCTGGATCATCACTGTACATTTGCTTAAGGTGTTCAAACCCCAAGGTCTTCACCTGAAATTCCTGCAAAATCAAACATCTCCTGCTCAATGCATCAACAACTTTGTTAGCATTTCCAGCAATATGTTTTATGACAAAAGTAAAATTCTGCATAAACTCAATCCACTTTGCATGCTTCTGATTCAATTTTTCCTGTCTAGTTATGAATTGTAAAGCTTGGTTATCACTGTACAAGACAAATTATTGTGGGACAAGGTAATGTCTCCACTTCTTCAGGGCTTGAATTATGGCATAAAATTCCTTATCATATGTGGAGTATTTTCTCTTAGTCTCATTCATCTTCTCACTAAAATAGGCAATTGGTCTATTATTGTGGCTCAAAACTGCTCTGATTGCAACTCCACTTGCATCGCATCTCAGCTGAAATGTCTTTTCAAAATTTGGCAAGAACATAATTGGTCATTCTGTTATCTTCTCCTTCAGTGTATTGAAGCTCCTCTATGCCTCCTCTTTCTATTTAAAAGACTTGTGCTTCTTCTTTACTGTATCCATCATTGGTGCACAAATTCCACTGAAATCTCTGATGAACTTCCTATAAAAACTTGTTAATCCATGGAAGCTTCTTACCTCAAACATGATTCTCGGTGACAACCATTCTTTGATTGTTTTCACATTTTTTGGATCCATCTTCAGCTCATTTGAAGAGATCACAAAACCCAAGTAAATAAGTTATATCTTCATAAAAGAGGACTTCTTCAGATTTATCAGCAGCTTATCCTGTTGTAGTCTTCTCATCACTTGTGTCATGTGTCTCATATGCTCCTCTTAAGTCTTGCTAAAGATCAATATATGATCTAGATATACAACCACAAACTTGCCAATGAAATATTTCAGTATTTCATTCATCAACCTCATAAAAGTACTCAGGGCATTTTTTAAGCCAAATGGCATAACAAGCCATTCATACAAACCTTCATTTGTCTTAAAGGCTGTCTTCCACTCATCACCTTCTCTCATTCTTATCTGGTGATATCGGCTTTTCAAATCTATCTTAAAAAAGAAGTTTGCTCCACTTAGATGGTCCATTAAATCATCCATTCTTAGCAAAGGAAATCTACACCTGATGGCGATCTTGTTAATGGCTCTTGATTCTATACACATTCTCCATCCTCCATCTTTCTTTGGACTCAACACAGTTGGCACTGTGCATGGACTCAAGTTCTCTCTGACCAACTCTTTGTCTAAAAATTCATGGACTTGGTTCTTTACCTCCTCATTCTCTCGAGGTGTCAGTCTATATGCTGCTTTGTTTGGCATACTTGCTCCTGGTATCAGATCAATATGATGGCTGATACTTATGATGGGTAGTAATGAGTTAGGTAGCTCATCCACCACTATGTCAGCAAAATTATCCAACAATTCCCAAATTTATTCCGGAAAATCATCCATTGAAGTACTTGTAAGGAAAACTCTAGGTTTCCTCACCACATCAAACTTCATCTCTTGTCCTTTATTAATTTCTCTCGGGATTTCCTTACCACTCATGAGAAGTATGCTTGTGTTGGCTTCCTCTTTTGCTTTCTTCTCCTCTATTGTCAGCAACATGTGTGTCCTACCATTCTTCTACAAAGTGTATGTATTCTTCCTCCCATCATAAATGACATTCCTGTCAAACTGACATGGTCTTCCCAACAATATATGGCATACATCCATGGGAATTACATCACATAGAATTTCATCTCTATATCCTCCTATTTTAAATTCAACCAAGCATTGTTTAGTAACCATTACCTGGTGTCCTTTATGCAACCATGAGACTTTGTATGGATTCAGATGTGCAGTTGTCTCCAACTCCAATTTCTACACCATCTCTGTGGATACTGATTTTCCAGTACTCCCACTGTCAATTATCACTTTGCAGACTCTGTCCTTAGTCTTGCAAGCTGTCCTGAAGAGATTGTTTCTCTGCACTGGCTTCTCAACTTCTGCCTCTGGTTTTAAGAGAACTTTTCTCAACATCAAGGGCATTCCATCCTCTACTCCTTCTGCTTCAACATTTCTTCTCTGTGCTTCACATTCTCCTTTTTTCTTTCTCTCGGGACATTCCCAAGACTTATGTCCTACTTTTCCACAAGTGTAACATCTCACTTCTCCTCCTCCGCCTCTTCCTCTTTCTCTGGAATAACTTCTTCCACCATCTTGTCTTCCTCGGGAACTTCCTCATCTTTTTGAGTGACTATGTGGTTTCTCAGTCTCATCTTTGGATTTTGTGTCTTGTCTTGGGAAACTCCCTTGCCTTTGTTTGAAACTGGGCTTCTACCTCTACCTCATTGATTTTTTTTTCTATCCAACTTCTCCTCCGCCTTCAGTGCAAACTGATAAGCATCCTACACTGTCCTTACTGACATCATGCTGATCTCATCCTGGATTTCATAACTCAGGCCATTTATATACCTAGAAATGTTTTCTTCATCCTTCTCTCTTTGTCCAGTTCTGATGTTCATCTTGTAGAACTCCTCTGTGTATTCTTTAACTGTCATACCCTTCTGTCTCAAGTTCTGCAATTTCCTGAACAGATTGATCTGGTAATCTTTGGGCATGAATTTTTCCTTCAGCTTGGCTACCATTCTGTCCCAATTCTTTATCTTTTGTTTACCCTTGCTTCTCCTCTCAGCTTGAAGTTCATCCCACCATAGTGTTGCATGTCCTTTGATTCTAGTGACAACATGTATCACCCTTTTCTCCTCATCGACGTCTTCATAGTCTAAATATTTGTCCATGGCTCTTACCCAATCTAGAAGCTCTTCAGTATCCAAATTACTTTCGTACATTGGGACCTCTATCTTGGCTCTAGCTCCCAATCTAACAACCTCTCTTAGCAAGCGCTCTTTGACAACATTCTCTCCTACAACTTCTTTGACTTCTACTTCTTCTCTCTCTGCATCGTTGATGTCTCCAGCATCAGGTTCCCTCCTCTGCACTGCCTCCATCACCTCTAATCTTGCACGAAGTTCTCGCATCTCCCTTTCTACAACCTGATTGGCTAAAGGTTGTTCCACTCGTCTCCTCGGTGGCATTGTGTCGACTGTCTCTCGCACACAGAGTGTAGCTTTGATTTCTATTGTCTCCTTTATCTCCTTCGCTTGAAATCTATAGATGAAAATCAACTCTGATACCACTTGATGCAGTGCCCCTACCTCAGCAGGGTCTGTTGACCTCCCAGTCTCTGGATATTCTCAATCTTCGAGCTGGAAAAACTCTTCGATTCTTTGCTAAGATCTTCAAGAATTATCCACAGGTCCTTCTCACGAAAATCCGTCGTGCGAACATGCACCAAGCGCAAGTTTCTCTCACACAATTGTTGGGCACTTTAATTGTCTAAATAAATAGATAATTAAGGTGTTCAATATGAATTGTCAAACCCAGGGAATTTTTGTTATTGTAAGATAATTGTGCACAATCTATGCTAGATTATGAAAGAAAACACTAATCAAGTTGCAGTTAGGTAAACTAACAATAAAAGAAACAAAATTGAAAAGTTGAACACTAACACAAGTTGGTGACACAGCTGGAGTTCTAATCTATTGTTGCAGAATTGAAGTCACACTTGCATAATTGAAATCTAATTTCCAGGAGTAGAATTTGATGAGTGTATAAGAATCCTGGATTATCTAATCTATTCTAATTTTCTATCTTAATCTTGTAGAAGGAAGTTATGTGCTAATTGATGAAAGGAAGTCTACTTAATTGCAGAAAGTGAATTCACATTTCTATTTACTTTTGCTTGAAAACATAGATTTAATCTAATGCAAAAAAGGAATTAACTTTCAAAGCAATTCTCTAGCAGTATAAAACAATTGTTTCTAACTCTCATGAGACACACTGATGCACATTAACAGAAAAGGGACTGAACTGTAACAACAAATGTATTCTAGCAATGTATAAACAGATAAATCACACAACTGTAAACAATCAAAGCAGTTAATCTAAAACTCACAACAGAGGGGAGCCTGTGAGGAAGGTGGGTCTTCTCCTTCTCACTGAATCCACTCGAAAAGACTACAGTAGGTTGGAGAAACTCAAATCACTTCTTTATTAAATCGCCAAAATGTTTAGATACAAAATGATTCACTTCACTCTCTGTTCCACAGCTGATCTCTCCTGCCTAATGGTTACAAAAGCTCTGTTATTTAAAGACAGAGACATTTAGTTGAAACGAACTCAGAACAACCTTGAGAATCGAAGATTCTCAAGATGTTCATATGATATAAAAAATCTGTTATCATAAAAAAATATGGAAATGATCTTGATCACCAGCGTGAGCCAAAACATGTAACAAACTTGAGGATTCGTCTTTAGGATACGGATTTGAATGAAATACCAGCTTCCAGGATCAGTGGGAATCTGTTGCAGTAGTTGTAACAACTTCCAAGAAAGGTGCGCGATTGTTGTAGTCGTGTAACAACATGCAGAACTAGCGCATAGTTGTAACAACTGATGTAACGACAACGATCTTTCTTCAAGACTTGGTTGTTTTTCTCTAATCTATACATTTTGATCATTAGTTGAACATCAAGGATAAAATATGAGAAACGATACCAATCAAACATGTTAAGGAAATAAGAATACAAAAGCAAGATCAATGATTCATACCTTGGGGAAAAGGTCTTAGCAAACATGATATTAGGCATTTTAGCATAGAAATGATAAGGTTGAATGAGAAAAAGATATATTGAGAAAGGGACATTTATGGATCCTAACATGCCCCCCAAATGAAGACATTGCATGTCCTCATGCAATCCACATTCAAGCCTTACTCTGAATCTAAGTCAGGGAAGTGACTCCTCCAGTGCAAATTGCTAAGACCAATTGCTAAGTACCAGTATGGGAAAAAGAAATCAAATCACCTGTGTGTACCCCAACATCTGTTGTTTCAAAAATCTGTCTGAGTTTCTTTGTCTTCAAGAACAGAATCAGTTTGAGTTGCTTGAGTTACAACTTGTAAGTGAAACAGAGGTTCTTGTGTAAAAGCTGCTGGTAAATCAACAACTACTCTATTTCCTTGAGATCTCTTCTGCCTTACTGGTTCTTGTGGAGAAGTAAGGTCATATTCTGTCTTCACTGAGAGATTGGTTGGTTCTTTAGCATGACCAGTGACTGGTACTTTCACTATTTTATACCCTGCTTGAAAGTAAATATTACCACATTCATAGCACGTGTGCTCTCTATTTTCATTCATAGCAGTTGCTGCCTGTGCTAATATATCCAAAGTTGACTCATCTAGGTTTTTCTATCGAGCAACCTGCAATTCCTTCCTTAGGAAATCCAAATTTTCTTTGAAGCTTTCATTTTCCTTCATCAATTCAGTAATCTTGGCATTTTTTGTACCCTTTATCTTCTTCTCAATTTGAGTAAGTGGCACATCGTCATTATCCTCTCTACTTTGTGTAATTGGTTCTTGTGTAATAGCTAATTATGGAATGACTGGTTCTTGTGGGACAGTCTCTTCCTGGGAAGTTGGTTCTTGTGTAACAACTAATTCTGGCATGACTGGTTGTTGTGGGACAGTCTCTTCCTGGGCATCTAGTTCTTGTGTAACAACTAAGTTCTGGGAAGAGGTTGGTTCTTGTGTCGCAGTCATGTTGTTGGAAGGGACTGGTTCTTGTGTAACAGTCACTTCTTTAACAATGGAGGATAATGGGTGAAGAATGGGTATTTCCTATTCCATATGCTTCCATCCAACTGCTACTCCAATAGAGCTTGCTGACCTAGTTCTCCTCCTAGGTAATGTAGAGAAAAAAGCATGGAATTTCCTTTTCTTTGCTTTAGAAGAAGGAGGGTGTTCTTCAACAACTAGACAAGGAGGAGAATCTGCAATGCTGGGGTTTTCTATAATCTATACTTTGTCACTCGACGAGTGATGCATAAAATCATCAAGTGGAGTCGATGATGCTACTGCAATTCGTTTACATTCAGTCTGCAATGAAAAAATGGTTTCTTGAAATTCCTTGCACAAGGTAAAATCCAGGATACGTATCTCCATAAAATCAATTAGCCGCTCACTCAGGTTTGTATCATTGATGTCAAAATCTGGCAAGGTCTGAGCAACAGGAAAATCAGGACACTCTGTTGCAGCAACAGGAGGGTTTTGAATTGCTTCCTTTTTAACTCTGTCGATGCCTTGCTGAGTGGTGTTAGAGTTGCTTCTGGTTTTGAGTTTCGTTCTCTGAGTCGACTTACTGGTAGTTAAAGTGGGGGTTTTAATTGCTGTTGCAGCCGAGGGCTGAGGCTCATGACTTGGTCCAGGGATTGGGTTTTCAACTGTTGTTGTAGCCGAGGGCTGAGGCTCATGACTTGGTCTAGGGATTGGGTTTTCACCTATTGGCTCAATCACAACTACATGCATAGGGTTTAGTTGTTATGGTTCGGTCATAACAACAGGCATAGGATTTGGTTGTTCTTCCACTTCAAGTAATGGGTCATTAGGAATTCCCATTCCTCTACGAGTCAACAACCCCATCAGTATGTGATTAGAAAGACAATTCTTGGGATGCTTTGATCTCTTGACAAAGTGAACCATATTATTCAAGGAATGAAGAAGGTAATAAGGGATGTTTATTAGCTTTTGATGTCTTAAATGTGACAGTAGGATAAAATCAGAAAAACAAACTACTTGATATCTTCCCTCACATGTAATGTACCTTTTTATAAATTCTGATACTTTCCCCCATGGTATGGGTAAGGAACTTACATCTACACCTTGGCCCTTGGTCTAAACTTTCTCATCGTCCACGAGAAATCCCTTCTATGCTTTAGGAAGATGTGCTTTTCTGCTAAACCACCTTTCTCCTGTGGTCGGCAACCCTATCACAGCATCCACGGTTTCCTCTGTCAATGGAATCCTCACCATGTGCACCATTGAATACCCTTCTGTGAGATTCTAACTGCTCCAATACCTTTGCTTCATTAAACCCCTATAGCTTCTCAAAATAAGAAATCCAACCATCCTGCAAATATTTTTGGTAAACATCTGGGTATAGCAGCAATGCATCCAGATTTTTCGGTTCATACCTCACAACTGATCCTCCCATGACGTCGTTTTAGAGGCTAAAAAGTCACAAAGGAGGAGAAATCAGCACCTAAACCAGAGAAACAACAAATTCGAACGTAGATTGCATAAAGAGCAAAGTGTCTCAGCGAAGAAATTGTTGGATTACTAAGAGGGGGGTGAATCAGTAATAGAGCAATTTAATCCTTTTTGACCATATAATCCAAGTGTTATATCAATGAAGCATTATCATCCAATAACTGCAGATTAAATAAGCAATGAACAAATGAACAATCATACACATACACAGTACACCAGTGTTTTACGTGGAAACCCAAATTGGGAGAAAACCACAGAATGATTTTTCTTATATGTATTGAAGAATTACATTCATTGGAAGCACCAAATTCCTTTGTTTTCTAGATGCAACTGGAAAGAGGCTCCAACCCCCTAGTTTTTCAGGCTGCAATCTGAAGGAAGCTCCAACTCCCCAATTTTCTGGCTACAACCAGAAGGAGACTACAACCCCCTATGTTATACGACTACAACCGCAAGGTGGCTACAACCACCTATCTGTGCCTCGTCCTGCCACCCTGAAGTAGAAGTAGAATGATGGAACCACTATCACACTATCAATGTGAGATATATCGTTGTAAACCTGTACCAATAAATCTGAACCATGCATCAACCATACATCAACCTGTACCTCAACCTGTAATCAACTTGTACCATAAACAAGTGCATCAACCATGCACCAACCTGTACCAAACAACCTGTAATCAACCTGTACCATAAAAAAGTGCATCCAATAATGTACCAAGTATGTATCAATCATGTGTCAACTACTCATCAACTATG
>SNQJ01S0264008.1:0-12063 GCA_010110895.2 Picea sitchensis | reverse complement strand
ATGATCCAACATACCTATGGTGAATGAACCTGGAGTGGTATTTTTCCTAGTCATGGTGATTTGACTTTTGGCTCAGAGGGAGAGCTGTAGAGGGAGTTTCCCCTCAATTTAGGTGGGAGAGAGACATCTCCCAAGACTGACAGATAGGTGTCATGAGTCTAGAGCAAAGTTTGTATACTTCTGAGACAAGTATGAAATGATGAAGAATGTCTCCCTCATCGAGAGGGAATGTTGATGTTTGAAAAAAATCATGAATACATTCTCCCAAATGTTGCATATGTTATGAATACCTCCCTAGTTAAGAGGGAGTGTTGAAACTGTAACTATGGTCAATATTCATAATGTAAAGTAAAAAGTGAAAAGTTGTTTAGTATAAAAATATATAATAAATACGTGGTTTTTTATTATCCAAGGACACATCCTTTCATGGATGGTCACCGTATGTTCTATATATATGTAACACTCATCATTGTAATAATATAATTCGAATATATAATATCATCTCTTATGAAAAATCAACATGGTATGCAACAACAATACCATTGCCTATGCATACCATTGCAATACCATGAAATGGTATGCATAGGCAAAGGTATTTCATATGCATACCATTGCAATGGTATCCCATGTGTTGACCCGTTCAATAACTTGATACATTGAGGAGATCACGAATGAATTTGGTGTGGTTAAATGTTTTATCGAAATAGAAAACCTCATATGGCTGGTCTTGATCATGCTTGCTGGAACACGGTCAAAGAACAACCTGTACAATAAGAAAGTGAAAGAGTTCATGGTTGGAGGATAAAAGATGGAATATATAGATTGTTACCGAACGAAGTGACATAATAGATTGACTCTCTAGCTGGAAGTACACATCAGAACCATAGATAAGTGCTAGAAGAGATAAGCACTGGAATGAGAATCACTGGAATCATGATAACTCCACTAGAATGAGACAAGAGAACTCATTGGAATGAGACAAGACTACTCACCCGAATCGGATACACCAGAATCATGAGTACTCATTGATACAAAGTGCTTGTTTGATTCTTCACGGACGATGTAGCCATCATCCGTCATTCTCGAGCTTGTTGCAATACCATGAAATGATATGCAATGGAAATACCATTGCCTATGCATACCATTGCATGACATTGCAATACCATGCAATGGTATGCAAAGGAAATACCATTGCCTATGCATACCATTGGTATGCAAAGGAAATACCATTGCCTATAAGACAACTAAAACCCTAAACATAACCTATAAATGGTATGCATACCATTGCGATACCATGGTATGAATACCAATGGTATGCATTCCATTGGAATACCATGGTATTCATACCATTGCAATACCATGGTATGCATACTTGAGAATCCCTAAGACAACTACCACTAAAACCCTAAGACAACTATAACCCTAAAAATAACCTATACATGGTATGCATACCATGGTATGGATACCAATGGTATGCATATAATGGTATTGCAATGGTATGCATACCATTGCGATACCATGGTATGCAAACCATTGCAATACCATGGTATGCAATGGTATGCTTACAAATGGTATGCATACTTGAGAATCCCTAAGACTAGTACAACTAAAACCCTAAGATAAATACAACCCTAAAAATAACGTGTGCATACCATTTCATACCATTTTTATGCATACCATGGTATGCGAACCATTGCAATACCATGGTATTCAATGGTATGCTTAGAATTGGTATGCATACTTGAGAATCCCTAAGACTAGTACCACTAAAACCCTAAGATAACTAAAACCCTAAAAATAACCTATAAATAGAGCCCCTATCATGGATGACACACAATTTGTTTCATGTAAAAGTGATGGCATACTTGATAATCAAGATAGTGTGAGAGAGACAACTTGAAATAGTTGCAATCATCAACAAGTCAGTATACACATTGTGTAGGTAATGAAATTGTATCGAAGATATCAAATTTGGAAATTCATTGGTATCTTTTTCAAGTTTTACATTTTGAACATCACATCATTGATTATCTATAATATGTACTATACTAGTGTTACACATGAAATTTTCACACCTAGGTACCTCGCCCTAAGTGTCGTAAGTGTCATATAAGTGTCTCATACACCTTGACACCATGCAATAACCTATGTCACAATCCCTAGTCAATGTGGAGGAGGGATATATTACATGAAGGCCAAAATACCAAGTGTAGATGAATTATTATTATTATTCATGAAAAGTAAAGTAATTAAGTGTGAGAATCCACCTCACATTTGGTTTCCTATTTTTTAGGGAAGGTGTAGGATCTCATGGATGGTTAAAATATTTCCTCCTTAAAATCCTTGAGAGATATTTCCTCCCTAAAATCCTTAAGAAATATTTTCTCCCTAAATATCTTAGAGATCCTTTTTTAGTGGATCTGATGAGAGATCCTCTCCATGGTGGTTAAGCTTCCAAATCCTATATAATGAGGGATTTCCATGGAGGAGAGGGGGATGGAAGAGTTTAGAGATACCAAACTTATGATATCATAAGAAGATGGAGAAGTTTATCGATACCAAACTTATGATCTCATAAAGAAGGAATCAAATTGGAGGTATCAAACTTATGGTCTTGGAGCTTTGTGCGAGGGTTGGACGAGGAGGACTTGGAGAGGTTGCTGCAACTTCATCAATGGTTTGTAAGAATCTCTTTTGAGTTCTCATTAATACATGTGCTTGGCTTGTTTCCTTCAATATTGTGTACATTTGCATGACCTTGTCTCTTTGGATGAATCTAGCTTTAAACTAATCATGGTAGAATAGGAAGTATGCTTTTTCGTCATTGTTTATTGGATTGCAAGACTCATTGAAATACTTGGAGATCAAGCTCAACTTGGATTAAGTGAGTAAAAACTTCATAAAAAGATACTCATACTCTCTTCATCTTCTCTATTGAATAGTTTATCTATGTTTAAAGGAATGTTAGTGATCAAATTTAGCACTTTTCTATCTTGGTCATAGGGGTCTAAGATCCAAGAAGGAATTCACCTATCCGCAGGGGAATTTTCCTACAACAGAAATTGGAGACTCCACTAGGGATCAACATAGATTTGTCTTTCCTTGGATTTTCCCTACCCTTTTCCCACCTTTTAGATCAGTTTTACTATTTGTTTATGATCCATTACCTTTCTCCTATCTTCACTAGCAATTTCACCAATTTCTGTGCAATCTGGGTGAGTTTTTTTTACCTTTTTGGCTATTTTTTTGAGTTTTTGGGAAGATCAATGCCCCCCCCTAGGCTATATAATATTGATAGAGATCCCATACAATGATTTAGGGAGTGCTGCAGTGCTTTGTACCCTTGATATTGGGAGCGTAGGTCTCCTTCTTGGAGGATTTTTGCCTTTTTCTCATCAGATGTTTGTAGCCTGTTTTGCAGAGGTCCTTTACAGGGTTTGCACTTTGGTTTGTGAAGTTGTTTGGGTTGATATTTGATGCTTATAAATTCCTATTGTCTCTATTTGGGCTTGAAACTTTTTCATAAATGTGAAATTGCCCTTTCTAGCTGTTTGTTTGTCGGGACAATTTGAGTGATTTCTCTTTCTCCCTGTCTTTTCTTGGATTCTTCTCCACATTTTCTTGTACTCCTTGGATGCTTGTTGGTCATCAAATCCTTGATTGAGTTCTTGTTAGGAAAATTTTCTACTTGTTTTCTTTTATTTCTCATTGCTTTGAGTGCATGCTTTGTTTGAAACCTTTCTCACTTCGTGTCTTTTGCATCTGCATATGACTCTTTCTTCTGATTGAAAATTGTGGAGCATTAAAGGATTTGTATTTATTTCTTTATAGATTAGAATCAAGAAAATAATACAGATGCATTCTTTCTTTTGGGTAGTGAAACTAGATTTCATTTGAAGTAGTGAAATTGCATGGTACGCAACAGTATGCATAGGCAATGGTATGTTTTGGAGCCGCCTTGGTTTTTCTAGCTCGCCTCAAATTTCATGTCTTGATGCTCGAAATCGAAAGATGGTTTTCATATTTTCCATCTATGGTTTCAAAATATCTGAAGTCTTATCACGCGAGTGGTGATAATTATTGTACTCTCGAAGAGAGTTCTACTTTTCATCAAAACTTTTTCCCCCTTTGTTCTATCTCAGGATTTCGTATGTTGGATTCTATATATCACATAGTTCACGAGTACCGAGCAACGAAATAGCGAAATCGTTTTAAAATTTTACCCAGGGTAGTAACAATAGTAAAATTTTCCTAAATCACGGTTAAACATCATTGATTTTTCATGTCTCGGCGTTTACTAAATCCAAAAGTCTTATTGGCGTAACCCCGATAGCCGAAACCACTAATTTCTTATTTTAGTAACCCGTGTCAAGGTTAAAGGTAAAAGCTTAGCCATGGTTATGTTCTATCGGAAATTCGCAACTCAGCGTGTTCTCTTTTAAAAAGCTACACTATCTAAGCCCCGAGTCGCGAAGTCGCGATAAAGATATGAACATAATTAATTAAACACTTAATTCGAGATTATCCTCCCTTTTAATTAAAACGTATCATCGCGATCTCGCGGTTTTGCAACTCGGCATGCAAATTTCCCGAAAACTATACCTTCGAAGCTCTGAGTCGCGATATGGCGATATAAATAATTACGTAATTAATTAAGCACCTAATCACAATTATGTTTTTATTAACCAAAGTCAATCATCACAATTTCGGGTGTTAGAGGTTCAAAGGGTTAAAGCAAAAATTCTTGATACAACGAGTACCGAAAGATTAATTAACTTTGGTAAAACAGAATTAATTGAGTTAAACTAGTATCTCCTGTGATTTGATGCATGCACGATTTACGAGGCAGTCTTAATTCTTCCTTATGCCAACTGATATTTCGAACCGCCAAAATTTATGGCATTAATTAGAAACAAGGCGAATCGACAAATAAAGATTGGGTTTTTATTGCTAAATTTATTTTTAAGCGTGATTTGACTGATCTGTTCTTAAAAAGTACCAAGTTTTAGAACATATAGAGTTGTTATTCGTTATAACAAATTCATTTCTATATTACGCAGAGCACACTTTCTCAATGAGCTACTTTATGTATGTATATGTATTTTTATCACAGAAGAGCTAAAGCAGAATCTCCCGTCATGGCCCCGCGAAAAGAGTCTAAAGCCAACGTCGAGGTTTCAGGACAAGGTTCATACAATGTTGCTGATACTTCACCTCAAAGTGTTGACTCTGTCCTGAACTGGTCATTCGTTTCTGATGTTCTGCAGATTGAATTAGTGGATTATTCTGATGATTCCAGCGACAATGAAAAAGATGACATAACCACCTGTTCGTGCTCGAATCGTCGCCAGGTGAGCAAGAATGGGAGCACTAGCATGCCCTGTTGGGCTCAGCAAGGCAGAACAGGGTTGCTGTGGATCAAAACGGGTTAACAAAGAATAGAAAACAAAACGAAATAGAATCTACCTAAGAACAGAAAAACAAATAACATTACAGCCATAAACAAAACTTCAAACGTGAGACAAGGGAGTTCCCAGTGGTTTCAAGGCTTGATCTATTAACATAAAAACATAATCACACGCTGTAGAAAGGGACAATGGTTCCTCTTCCCTCCAGCGGAAGGTCCTTCAGGAATCCTCAACTGAATGCTTCCCTTACAAAATGAACAAAGCAGAAATGAAATGGATGGTGAGAGAACTCTGTACTACACAGCTGATGAACTGGTGATCCAAGACTGTGGGCTTAGAAACATCTGAGCAACGTAACTCTACTATGAATTCCCTGCTGAAACAATGAGCCTGCACTGCTTTTTATAGCCATTTCCAGGCGGTCATGTAACTAGTTCCCGGTGTAGACACAGGCTAGCTTAGGGTTTGTTTAAGCCATTAATTCGCCGTTTCTGCAGGACCGACCCTGTTCTGGATGTCAAATCATCTCGGGCGAAGGTATTTTGGCGGTCGAGAAGCCGACTTAAGCATTTAATGTGCCGTATTAGCAGATTCACGGCTTTTCATGTGGACAGTCGCGCATCGTGCGCTTAAAGCGCGCACAACACGTTCTTATCCCGCGCATACGCGCGCACCTTATGATGTGAAGTGTCTTTCAATTTTTGTATAGTATTTGACCCTTCTGGAATGCTGTGACTAGTGCTATGAATGACTTCATTGCTGTTTTGATGATGTAGAGTTCTTGTCGCTATGTGCAGATGATGTGGAGTTCTTGTCGCCATGTGCAGACGAAATTTCAGTGCTTACACCACCAAATATAAGATCGTCATTCAATCGGGAATACATAAAGTAGAGGCCAGGGCACGACTACTCCCTTACTATGATATGGTCCGATGGGCATTAGACCATGTGGACATACCAACCAGAATCATCATCAATGAGCAGAAGGTCACCATCGGAACTTTCATACCTGAACATCTGCAAGCTATGTACAAGTTTCCCACAGTGTCCGACCTTACATATGATGCCGAATTATTGGAGAAGTTCAAACAGAAGGAATGTGTGCAGTATGAAAAGACTATGTCTAGCTTAATAAGAGATTGGGTTTCACACCCTGTGAAGTTCAGGGCAGACAGTAATGGTATATATTCAATAGCTTCCTTGGAACCACAGTTCAAGTATGTAGCTATGATGACCTATAGATTATATGAGAAAGAGGACACCTCACATTTCTTTCTTTAATGGGTGCCTCTAATACATAAAGTCGTCGAAGGCTGTTCCTTTGACTGGGTGAAAATGCTGTCTAATAGCTTGACCAGTCGGATTATAGAGTATCGAGCACACAAAGAGAGCGAAAAGATTTCTTCATTTTTTATGTCTGCATACATTATGGACGCCATGTGCTTTCTAACACCATTTCCCTTAATGAGCTGGAGTTGGACTCCAGCAGAGGCCGAGCCCATCCACGTCTATCATTTGAAATTGTGGGAAAACAAAGCGACATATTTCGTATATGAAATCTTCAACTGGGTGATGGTACCACTGCATGCTACTATTTTCGGCCACCCGCCACCCAGGATCCCAGATAGTGTAGTGATGAATTTGAGTAGTATAGATGACTGGTATGTAGAAGCTGAATTCTCATATCTCAAAGTTTTCAGGGCTTTTGTTCCCCCGCATGCATTGCCATTATTCACCCCTGACAAGCTGGCTTGTCGTGAAGTTGCTAGACAAATGGTAATCGGTGGCATAAGCAAGGAGCTTAAGGGGTACTCAAAGAAGGTATGGCCACCTTTTCCTGTTCATTTAAATTCATATTCTTTGTTAAATTTCGGGCATGCTAAACTGAGGCAGCAGCCCTGGAAGACCTAAAATTGGTCCTTATTGAATTCAAGAAGCACGATCTACAAAGGGTCATGAGTAATCATTTGGCCAGTTGCGGACTCAAGAGATTTGAACACGAAAATTCACCCTTGGATGACATTTTCCGAGGCGCAAGATCTTATGCTGAGATTTTAGCTCAGATACAAAGCTTGGCACCTGAAGAGAGGGCCGATGTTTTGAAATTCCAAGAACACCGACGCAGTTGTCTTCCCGCAGTATTACGGGGTGAGAATCCGAGTACAGCGGAGGTGAAACAAAAAGATGCGGAAGGCTCCAAAGATGCGACTCCTAGTCAAGAAAAACTCTCGTACGGGGAAGAGAAAACTAAGAGTCCGAAAGCAGAGATAAAGACTCTCGACCCACCGAAGAAGCAGAATCTAGTTACTACTCCAGGGCAATCAACAAAGCAAATCGGAATTCCTATCGCATCCATTACTCCCTTGCAGTCAACTCAGGGAAATATTGACGCAGGGTGGATCTTAAATGAAGAATTGAGGCCTATAAGGGTGGAAGAGCTCCCTCCAAATGAGTTCTTCTTTGATAAGAAGAGAAAGGCAGTGATAAAGAGAGAATTCTATCAGGAAGGGGAATCGATGGCCAAGAAATACAAAGTATTGACTGATGGGAAGGACAAGAAGAATGAACAGTTCATAACGAAAATAATTGGGACATTAGGGGCATATGCCACAACGAATCAATTTTCAGTCGGGGTTTTGAAAAACCAGTTGAAAAAAAAAAATCGCCTCATCAAAACCCTAGAAGCCAGACTAGCCACAACAGTGGAGGCTGCCAAAGACCAAGCGAGTGTAGGGATAAAGAAAGCAAGGTTGGTTGATAAAAGTGAGATAGAGCTGCTCAAGACTAAGCTCGAACAAGCAGAGTTGGCGGTTCGGGATGGTCAGATAAAAGCGGGCCAGCAAAAAGATTTGATCGAACAACTACAGTCTAGAGTGGAAATCGCCAAAAGTAAAGTGATAAATATTAGGATGTTCCAGTCCCAGGCGATGGAGATTTGGAGCAGAGTTTCTGTGGCCCAGCGAAATTTACTCGGCAAGGTAGAAGTGATTCGGGACAATTTCTTATGGGTTAATCAAGTTTTGGAAAATTTATCTGTTAGAGAAAAAGAAGTTGGAGCAACATGAGTCGCTTTTCAAGAGGCTGTGATAGCTACAAACAACAGGAAATCGGGAAGTATTCCTAGGTTTCCCATTTCAGAACAGACCAGAGGAAATATTCTATTAAAGGAATGGGAGCACAACATCTCAGAAGGTAAGCTACAAGCCAAGAGGGTAATGAAATCCTTAGAAGAGGCTTTTAGTTCTATAAATGGTAATCTACTAGGCATTATTAGCGAAGGTAATGCCGAGACATTGATTCAAACGAATATGGAAAAAATCTCACTTGATTTAATGGAAAAAGAGGAAAGAGATTTGACAGAGATCTCACAAGTGACTACGACAGACATAGTCCAAATAGATAAATGTATGATTAAACCAAGTGTGCAATTGTGAACCATAGACATCATAGACAAACAGATGGAAGAAATGTTACCACAATTAGCTCGAGATTGTTACTCTTTTGAAGCCAATTGTCAAGCAAGACCGTCAAGGTTGATATCTCGGATGGTTGAAAGATGTGTCACCTGTACTGAGCATGCGTGAGGACAAGCTTCTGGCACCAAATAAAGACAGAGAAGAAGAAATGGAATGATTTCTCTCCTCCCTATCATAACTGAAAATTTTGCAACGATTGAGATTCCATCTTATTGTAAAACTGTATAAATATACCATAGAAAGAAAGGAACCATGCTGGACCTTTTTGTGTCAATTGTAATAGAGGTTTTACATTTTGAGAGTTAATATAAGGAAAATCTGAAGATTCTCAATTCCGTCACGATTGTGTTATGAGTTTGTTTTCTTGTATCTCATATTTCGTTTCATTTCATATTTGTATCTGATGAATGCTTCGCTATAATTTAGTACAACCTCTACTATAGTGAATGAGTTTTGGTTTTCTATATTGTTTACTGTTTTTCCTCTGTACCAGTTATCAGTAGGTATAAGACCAGTCAACATTTTTAGAATTCTTTATATATTTTATGCTTCATCGGGTTATTTCTTTACATTTTTCTTCTTCTGTTTATATGTGAGATTCTCCCTTGATAGGAGCCTTACTCGATAGACAACTTAATGTTTTCTCCCACCTCATACATTTTATTAAAATATAACCCAGTTACAGGAAGGAGCCTTTGATTTGCACCCCTTTTTCATTCCTGAAACTGTAAACTCTGTTTTATACGACCGAATTGAGACAACATTTAAATTACCTTTGAGGTTTTCTTATTTTACTATTCCTCCATGAATGTCCTTGTATCAAGACAGCCTAATATCGAACCTAGACTATCAGATCAACCACATATTGCCTTAAAACTTTTTGATACTATCCTTAAAAAATCCACTACCTGGGTTGAACTCGAATGATCATGGGCGGCGATTGAACGGGATATAAACATCCAGGAATAGTTAGAAGCTAGACAATGTCAACACAGAAATCATCCCTAGTTTCCCTTGCCGAAGGTTGACGTTTCTATTTTCTCTACCTTTTACTCACTTTCGGATGCCCAGACACTGTACTTCTAAGCCTTGAGTACATAATCTAGAACAACATCTTTTTGGCATCATTGCCGAGGACTGAAGTTACGAAATCTTTTTCCCTGAGAAAATGACATTTATTTCGTTGAAAGTGTCACCCTTTGATAGTGAACAAAGAGTGCACACCTTTTAAATGATTTCCAATATTTCACTTGGCGACTCCATGATTAATAAGATGGCATCCAGATGAAGGAATACCAGGAAAAACCAGGATGGTAAACAAACCACACCCGTTACCGACCCTAAGAAAATTTTAAAGACAAGAGGATCTCTTAAGATGACCCCCATAGTCTATCAGCCTAAACACTCGCAACTGAAAACCAAAAGTTCTTCCGAACCTTCGAATTCACGCAGCTCTCTCTTCGACATTAAGGATCTAACATTGAATCAGTCCAAAGTTAGAAGAGAAACTACTCCGATAACCCCTGTAGAACATAAAGGAAAAAGTCCTGCAGAAAATTTATATACTGTCGATATATCATCAACTCTTCAGTTGTATTTCGCGACCCCACACAGTCTCAAAGAATATTTCACACATCCAGCTTCCACACCCATTGGTTCCCCTGACTACGTCTCTTTCAAGTCTGAAGAGCCAATCCCTCACATCCCTTACCAGTCTCCCTTAGAGTTTTCACCCTGTGAAGAAAGTAAAGATTCACTTTTAGTCTTTCAAAACCCCCTTTACAAATTTCCACTAATAACAATGGCAGCCGTCGAAAGAGGAGGTGGAGAGGTTATCGGAGGAAGAGGGGGAGGAGCTACTGGAGGAGGAGCTGGAGGCCAAGGGCCTACCCCACCTCCCAGAGTGTTTGTGAAAGTGGCAGTAAGATACGCTCCCTTGGTATTGCCCATTCCTCTGCACAACCTTCCCGAAAATTATATAAAAAATTTGCTGAAATTCAATGGGGAAGGAGATCTAACCGTAGCCGAACACATTAATTTCTTTGATCAATTTGCAGACATCCTAGGTATCGAACAAGAGGATGTATACTGAAGGATTCTTGTCCAAACCTTCGAAGGCTAGGTCCGAACTTGGTTTCAGAGTCCACCTGCAGAATCTATCTTGTCTTACGACGCCTTGGAAGATGCTTTCCTTAGACAATGGGGCAAAAGAAAGGACCACCTATATTATTTAACCAAATTTGGGTCTTTAAGAAAAAATAATTTAGAAACGGTTATGGACATTATTCAAAGATTCAACAAGTTGTATAACAAAATCCCAGCCGAGGTTAAACTGTCCCAACCCGCAGCCAAAGTAACTTTCGCAGGGGCTTTCGAACTGGATTTCGCACTCCTTTTGCAAGAAATAAGGGGAACCACTCTAAACTGAATGCAGGATGACGCTGTAGAAATTGAGTCGAATATGATGGCTTCTGGTAAGCTTAAAGCTAAAGTAGAAACAGGAAACCGAGAAACTAAACTCTTTAGAGAACAAGCAGGGCCATCAGGGTCTAATAGATCCACATATGACAAAGTAGATGATATGGCCAGGGTAATTAAGGAACTGTCTAATAAAATATACAGAATGGAGCTAGAACAGGCCAAAGCTGATTCTTTCTCCAAAAAGGATTTCAAGAGGAACCCCAATCCCCCAAACCAACAAAGACAGATAAAAAATGAAGATAAAAAAATACAAGCTCCCCTAAAGAACGGAAATTTTATAGGAGTGAATGATCTCCAAGATTTCAGAGATTCAGATAATGATGTCACGAACTTCAGTGATGACTGTACACAACCGTATTTGACTAGAGAAGATTATGAAAGATCTCTAAACACTCAACAACCATCGGTTAAGGGTGAAGAAAGAGATCATCTTGACCTTTGTGTCTCTCAACAAGAAACTGAAATGATAATGGCCGAGGTCCAACCTAAGTATAACTTGAGATCTAAGAGTAATCCCATTTCAACTACTCAACCTAAGAAAATTCTCCCACGAGGTCAAACTTATGAGCCTACTTGATCCGGATTTTATGAGCAGAACGAAATGAATACAGATTATTAATAGGTGCTTAACACAAAAATAACAGAGATACAGTAAAACTGGTTTTCTATTAAATAACGAAATAAGCTGAAACTGTAAA
>SNQJ01S0264007.1:0-12063 GCA_010110895.2 Picea sitchensis | reverse complement strand
TCCATATAGGATAGTTTCACCAACAAATTCATTGATCTTCATCTCATTAATCCACATGCAAGCATGGGTCCTCCAACCATTTTTCTAGGATAACTCAATCCGTAAAGAGTCTTCCCATGAGGGCTTTCACCATAAGGGGACCACTTTGGAGTTCATCCATGTGTGCACCTTATCAACTCTCATCCATGCATATAGATCAAAGAATAGGCAACACTCTTGATTCCATGAAAGAATAGATCAACTCTCATGTATGCATATATGCTCTATATGCAATGAATCATATCCAAGAATGAAATCAAAACTCTCTCGTGGGAATTTTGCTTGTTTTCGATGTAACAAAAAGAAAAATGTCCATCACTTCTCCCTTTAAAACAACATGGACCCTAATTCATAGCCACTTCTCCTTTCTACCCTTATGTAAATTGAAGAAATTCTCATTAGATGGGTGAAACCAATACTATAGTGTTGATTGAGTACACAACACACCCTAAAATTTTTAATTTTTGGGTACCACTTTTTATTTAAGTGTTGCAACTAGATTTTTGCATCTTAGTTTTAATGACGTTTTTCATATTGGTTAGTTTTAAAAGTGTTTTTTTTTTCTTTGAATATTTTTCTTTCAGAAAATCAAAATTTCCCCCTTAGATTTTTTTCTTAAAAACTTGTTCACTTTTTCCTTTTAACGTATCGTAGATATTTTCACTTCCATGTGATACAATACATATTGCAAAGATTTCAACTTTGGTGCAATATAATGTGTATCAGAATGATTTTCAGTTTTTTGCGATACATCACACAAAAAAAAATGTTTTTGTGGCCATGTGAATATACACATTAAGTTGCATTATGGTCTTTCGAACAATTTCTCTTACCAATTGTATGAAAAACATTGAAAAAGATTCCAACAATATGATTACTTTCTTCTAAACTTTTAACTATTTTAATGCCTAAATTTTTCCTAACAACAATCAAACTCCTAGGTTTTAACAAAGACAAATCTAACTAACATTTATCTTCATTATATTTTATTCAAAATATTCTTTAATAATTTTGACAAATATTTTAGTTAGATAAATTACCTTCAAAGGACTGTAGATGTCATCCACCTAAATGTGTTTAGGATTTTTCTCACACATGTTGCTTAGTTTAGGTAAGTACGATGGAACCATAGTCTATAACTCTTCACCTCTTTATTGTGGCATAAATGTAGAGTTCTTAGCCCTTCAATAAATTGTGGGTGAAAATTGGGAGGAGAGTGGACATGCTCATGGATAGTTTGAGGAATGTATAATTTTTCAATAAAAGGCTACACCATGGGAAATTCTTCACTGAAAGGTTGTGAACTAGTTTCCTCTATAATTTCATCCTCAATATAATTATCTCCAACCAAAATTCTCATCATTTACTCATCGACAAAAACTCATCTTGATGAAACAATCATTGGAGGCTCACTAGATATCAAAATAGGCATGGCTTGTACTTACATCTTGCACTTTTATAAAATGATGAAGTAGAAGCGACAATTACATCTATTTTGATGGAATTTGGATGGGCCTCTACTGAAATCCTATGTTTTCCATACCTAACCTTTCCTTTTCTCTTCCTTTAATATCTTATTCACTAGTTGTACTTTCCTTGAAGAATTTCTTGATTAATCACATATTTTATCTATGTTCACATGGATTGGAAATAATAAATAGAAAACATTTTCCTTCTAACCACACAAAAATGAGAAAGGACTTCAACTAGGAATATGGGCACCATTAGTATATTTTTCACAATAAGAATGGTTACTAGGACCTTGACCATGGATAGGGGAGGAAAACAAGGTCCTCATTCCCTAAATGATGATTTCTTGTTCTCAATGGCCATGAGCGAGGCCTTTGACTAGGAATATGGGAAATATTAGTATGTTTTTCATAATAAAGATGGGTCATAGGACCCCTACCATGGTTTTTGTAACATCTCACTCTTGTGTGCACTAAGAGAACTTATTCTTTGAGTACACTTGCTTGCAAGTGATCCAGATTATTATACTATTGGTCGTTTGATTATGATTATGAGGCATTATGGATATGATGATATGTTATTTTGTATATTTACATAGACATGTTCTATTGACTGGGTTCTCCTGAGTGTGCAGGACCTTGGACCTCGAGGATACAGAGGCATCAATGAAACCCCTTGGACTCCAGATCGAGTCAGGGAGTGGACTATTGGGGTTTGATTGTTGTTGATATGATATTTGTACACCCGATTAGATGTTATGATGATTGATTATTATTGCTGACATGATTTGTTGATGATGCAGGATGACGATAGCTTGCCGACCAAACTCACATGTGGAGTAGAGGGGTCACGCACGATAACCATATAATTTGAGGGAGAGGTGTGGACAGTAGCCCTGCCACAACCTACTAGCACTCCCACTGCGGCTCAAACAGTAGGTTAACGATTACCTAGTTCAAGAAGACCCACGATGTCGTGAGGGTAGACTACGATAGTCACTCATGATGATTCTAAGGGGTGCGCAATAAGTCAGGGGCCTTATTCCTTAGAGGCCCTTAGTCTCCCACAAGATCACCTGGCGGAGTATTGACTCCAGGGGTTTTATATGTCTACCAAGTCAATAAAGAGGCGAGTGGAACCCTTGGAGCACGTAGTGCATCCTGAAGGGCACATCGCGTTTTTAACTGGTAAGTTAATAAACCTAGACAGCCTTAGAACGAATGATGTGACAATTAAGATTTAAAAACAATTTTTTCCCTAATAAAAATGTCGCCCAGCCTAGTGAAATTAAAATCTAGGTCTAAGTGACACTTGTGGTCGAAAATAATAATCATAATTAAACATGTAACAAGAAGGGGGTTAAGAAATTCAATTAGTTTATTAAAATCAAATTATATTGGGGGATTAACATTTTTAAAGGGAAATGATTATTTTATCTACATATGCTAATTAAATTTTATTAATTAAAAAGAAAAAGGGGGTAAGAGGTGGTTTTTCTACACTTGCTAATTTGAGTTTTAGTTAAAAAGGGAAAAGAGGGAAACTTAAAAGAAATAGGAAACTAAGGGAAAAAGGGGAAACACAAAGAAAAAGGGAAACGTAAGGAAAAAAGTTGAATGTCTAACTTAGTAAGAAATCGTGCCTTTAAGAACTTTCTAATTATGATTTCAACCAGGAATTTAGTCAAGGCGTAAGTCATTTAAAATATGTAAGGGAATATTGGGACACCAAGGAGCGTTTTTAGGAATGATTTTTGGTGGGTGAGGGAAATAGGAATAATTAGATAATTAATGAAATTAATTTATGGTGCAACTAGGGGGATGGGTGACATATATATGGGGGAGGTTTTTTCTGATTAAAATAATGAAAAAGAAATTAAATGAGAATTTGGGAAAGAAATCACTTAAAAACTCTATAAAAAGGATGGAGGAGGAGGAGTATGGATCTCATCTTTATGCGTAATGTTACGCTGTTGAATTTTTGTATTGACTAACTTATCTTGTGGGAGTTGGGTTACCCACCTCGGGTAATGAGTGGTAGCTCGACCTTGCGAGGTGAGTTGGGTGCTAGTTGTTCTCTGGTATAGTGTGTGTGGCCCCTTTGCGGCTCGGGGGGGATCAGGGGGAAGAAGAGTACCCCTAGCATTGGATGGGAGGTACCGGTGAAGTCACATCAACCAAGAAGCAAAGGCTGGATGGAGTGCGTGTGGGACATAAACTATTGAGCAATCATGTTTGGCTAAGGTACAACGGTTTAATTGTTACTCGCAATAAAATTAAATTTACTCATGTTATTTCTATGTTCTCGATAACGGTTTCATTTCCATGCATTGTCTTGCACCTGCTTCCTACGGTATTGTAATCCCCTTGCTTGTTGTTTTCTGAATAGATTTCCCTTGGCGAACCCAATTTTTGATTTCCATAACTTATCTGTGTGGTTTTTATTGATTGTTTTGAAGAGTTTTTTCCTTATCTTCCGCCCTTATCCCTAGGTCATCAGTCCATGCCTGAGCAGTCGGTCAAGATCCAAATCAACGATCGTCACTTCGGTGTTTATAGACCTATAGATTCTAATGCCCCACTTTTCTGTGCATGGATGATGAGCGAAGGATATATTTTTTCCCAACTGACTACCCATTACTTATCCTTGTGGTTGATTGATTCATGGTTGAATGATTGTCCTTGCACCTTCTGGTGATTGATTACCTCTGCATATTGTTTATCATTTCTCTCTACGAGATGCTTAATACTCTCTGTGTTTTTAATGTCACCTCTGCATTTTTGGAGGGCATTTTATTCTCTGCAATTTTAATGACAATTCCCATCTCTTGATTGGTAAAATCCTAGCGTTATTAATATGTGATTGACATCATTTGATTATATATTGACTACTTTTTTAATTTTTGAATGCGATTTGAATATCTTATACACAGTGACTTTTATGTATTGGGCGATTGCGTTTGAATCCTTATCACACAACCCTTTTTCTATGTTTTACCTTTACAATCGTGTTTTACATAGATATGCATACATCTCATTTTGATCTTCTTTTTTGGACCAATTTTGACTGCGTTTATATCTCCCTTTTTCTTAAAAAAAAAAATGACTTGACACAACGAATTTGTAATGAAGAGACATCGAATTATGGGGATATCTAGACCATGATTTTTTTTATACTTACACGGAAATTTCCGTAACTTTTAGGAAACAAATTTAACCACTTTTTGAATGTGTTTTCTTATGATAAAAATATGCACAATCTTATCTTGATTTTGCAATGATTTTACTTATGTGTCTTCTCTTTTTCCATCATGATCATTTAATTGTTCTGTGATTTTAATTTACATCTAATGTGAATTTACCCATATTTAAGGGACAACAAATAAATTGCATTGATGTTGTGTATGACAGCTAAATCACATAGCGATTTTATGAAAGCGTTGTTCATTTTATGATAAGCGATTTATAAACACATCTGTTGTGTTTCTTTATATGTCTTCATTTGTTTTAATGTTAAAGTTGTGAGCTTTTGGCACTGATAATTCATTTGTGAGTTTATTTGACACTTACCCATACCTTCCGTGCAATATAGCGGTTTCACACTGCGTTTTAGCATAGCGATTTTTGAGTTATTATTACTATCTGCACTTTCATTAGTATATAAACTGCGATGTCATTGATATAGCGACTGTGTTTTCCTTAATATGTGGACTGCGATTTACATAGAGGTTTCAATATTCATATGTCTGAGTTTCCATATGAAGGGATAAGTATGCATTTTTTTTTACATTTATATATCTACATTTCCTTTTAAATATATCCTAGCCATTTATTTGGCTATCATGGTGAATATTTTTAATGTTATGTCAATGAGTTTGTTTAGGATGTCAAAACGATTTCCTTTAATATATCCCAACGATATTGTTATGATGTGTCGTAGCGATTCTATTATGATATCTCAGTGAATGTGTTTAATATTTGATAGCTATATTATTTAGGATAGCATGTGTCACAACTATATATTTCTGATATCACACTAAATATGTTAATATTATGATAGCGATATAATATGCATCATTATTATACTTTGCGATATAATAATGATAGTGAATGATACTCTTTTGACAGTTTGGTTAGCCATTTTTACTCTATTTACGATGATTTAGATTGCACAATGTCATCATCACACACGGCCTTATCACTTTCCACTCAGCCATATCTTATTTCGCTCAGCGATGTCATTATTAGCCTTCTTTAGCATCAGTGACAGCGTTTGGATATATAATGTGTGCCAGAGATTTATTTAAATTAGAACAACCATTTACATATAATGGTAACTGTGTTTTATGACAGTTTTAATGTGTTGACAATAAATGCTATTACTTAGCGATTTTAATGTTTATTGACCGCGTTTGACAGTAATCTTGATTATATGAACAACATTAGTAGGGTTTATAATGAATAAACTTTTTGTGACCAATTTTATTCATGATGAGAGAATCTTTATATTTTATAGACAAATTAGCATATAATTTATAGATAGCAAGATCTTGGATTAAGGACAACAATATCAGTGCTATCATTTGTTACACAGTGAATCTATAGTATACAACAAATATATTTCCTTATATTACACAGCAAATTCATGTAATGAATGGGTAGCGATTTCCAGTGTCTAGCTCAGCCATTATGATTATGTTTAATCTCTGCGCTTCATATATATTTACTACTGCATTTTAATACATTGACAGTGTTTTTAAATTATAAGGGACAACGATAGTGTACCTTGGAAGCAATTTCAATAGACACAGTAACTCCTTTATTTAGACAATGATTATAGTGTTTTTCCTCATCATTCCTTTTTATTGTTAAGTTACGAATTATTTGGCAGCGACTTACATGCCAGTGATATATTGGATTGATAAGTCATAACCATTACATTGTAAATGATTTATTTTTATGTGAATAATTTGGTGTTCAGTTTCACTAAAGCTATTATATCGGGTGTACAGTTCCAGTTTTAAAACATAGCAATTTCATAAGATAGTGATCTAGTTTCTATTTTAAAGGAAAGTGATTTATACTTATCTAACTTTGGGAATTGGAATATAGTTGCAATGAACTATTGTTTTAATAATAATCATTTAATATGTACAAATTGATTTTGTTGCGCAAGGAACTTATTGTGTTGTTTGATTGTCATAGTCGTCTAGTTGACTTGTCCATTGGGTGCTAGGGTTAGTCACCAGGTGTTTATATAGTTAATTTGATCTCCTAGCACATCGAATTTAGCTTGTGTTGAGGGTCCAATTATGTTTTTGCACCACGGTTTTTGTCACGCCTATCACCTGATGAGACCATGATTCCTGATGAGGGGATAATCGCGCGCCCTAATGGATAGAGGCGAATGATAACTTGGCTGAAGTCTGTGCTTCCCGTTGTGGTCGTTTGTTCATTGTAGTTGTTGTTGGTGCTTTGATAGAAACACCTTCATGTGTTTGGTTTTGCACGCCATAGGGGCTCCAGTTACTTTGTTTTGAGGACATTGTGTCGGGATTGTGGATGTTGTCCTTAGGTGGTAGGCATTGGTGTGTTTGTGTCGAGCGGGTAGTATTTTCCTTCTTTTTGATTTATGCCTATTTCTCCAAGTTTCTCAATGTGCTAGTGTGTAGAGTCGTTGTTGTATGTTGCCTGATATACGTGCGTGGTGTTTGTCTTCAGGTGGTGTGGTTTAAATTTTGTCGTGGTTTCCTTCCTGCCTAAAAACAAAAAACAAAAATTCACTTTTCACCTCGCTTGGAGTCGTAACGATTGGGGTCATTACATATGGTATCAGAGCGGGTTTCGACCCACGACTTGGGATCACTACGAATTTCATTGATTTTATTTCTGATTATAAGGTTGCTGATTAATTTGATTTGTATTCATGCAGCTAATCATGGTTAGAGGACGTCACAGAGGTAGACGACGGGGTGTTAGGGGAGGAGGCGTGATGCCTCCGGTAGCATCCATGCCTGAGGGGTCTAACCCCAAGGGAGACGAACATGTTTTCGGGTAGGAATAGATAGCAGTGGGTGATGTGCTTGGGCTGATGAGGTCTTTTCAGTGGATGTATGAACCACTAATCAGTCGTTTGGACAGAGATGAGGCCAGGGTGTCGACACACCCTGAGGGTCCACTGCACGCTCCGGTCGGCACTGGTAGTTGTTACAGGAGAATCCACCTGCGGACAAGTGGATTCCCTCTTGGGCTCTAGACTCCTAAGACCAAGACAGAAAGGGTGCTAACGTTGGTCACTGACATCCTTTTAATCCTAGCTAAACTAATGTATAGAGAAGAGAAAGAAAGGTGTACCCTTTTAACGATGTTCGTCCTCGCATAGTCCAAGTTGATTTTTGATCCCCAAGATCCTCAATAAGTCCTTCAAAACAAACAAAGACAGAACAATCTTCCTATTCTACTAAGATTAGCTTGAAACTAGATCTATCTAATAGAGACAAGTTCATGTAGAATAAACACAACCTTGAAAGAAACAAGCCAAGCACATATCTATATTAATGAGAAAAATAGAGAATACTTACAAACCTTTGATGAAGGTGCAACAGCCTCTCCCAACTCTCCTTGTCCAACCATTTGCTCAAATAATCCACCATAAAAATGAATATGCTTTACTGGTTATCTCCCTTATGAGATCATAAGTTTGATGCCTCTAAACTATCATGTTCTTTTCACCATGAGAAGGCCTCCTTATATAAGCTTGGAGAGGCCCAACCACCTTAGATATTCTTGGGATAGGTTGAGGATATTTCTCCATCAGTTGTGGATCCTCCCTAAGATCTAGCCTTGACCTTAGATTCGAATCCAACTAACTCCAGAGATGAGGGGGATTTTTCCCTGATTTTTCTCAACAGTCAAAGATTCCCTCAAACAACCCAACGCTCCCTCAGAATGGGCAATATAGTGTTGCAAATCTCCCCCAAAGAAGGGTAGGGGGAACTGGCACTCCCTGACAGTGGGTAGGGGAGCGTTGCCCAAAGTTTCCTTAAAAAATCCCGCACTCCCCAAGAAAGGTGCATAGAGTGCTGGAACGCTCCCCCAAGGAAGGGTAGGGAGTGATGGCACTCCCTGATAGTGTGTAAGGGAGCATTGGACTTCAAAATTGTTTTTTAAGTGGTTTCTTCATGGAAAATGATTTGTACTCTTCATCAAATGATTTCTCTTCCTTAAACCAGTCTTTGAAGGTGTCTTAAGTGTCCCTGTGATGTCATTAGAGACACGGCATAGGCGAGATGGAAGTATGATGTTTGTGACACTTGCGACACTTGAAATGACAACAATAGGTCATCATTGAAGTATTGATTTTGATGTGTAACAGATTGCCCCCCAAAGTGAGAAGTTAGAAGACTAAAATGATGACTGAAGTACTTTGTAGACTTTTTCGAGCAAGGTTATGGAAGTGGAGAACCTGATAGAAGATGCACACAACCATCAAATAAATATTATGACATGTTTCAAACCCAAGGCAGGCATACCTATGCTTGGGTGATAAAGACTTGCAAGGTATGGCCGCCATAAGATACAATGCAGATCCATAATTATATTAACAAAGAGTATAGCCACCAAAGATACAATGTGGATCTATACTTCCATGACATGAACTGATTGTAGCCACGAAAAATACACAGTGGATCTACGAAACGACAAGACACGGCCACAGACCAATACAAAGTGGATCTATGTAACAGTATATGAATCAATATTCAAGAGAAACTTCATCGCAACCTAGGTAAAGTACATATTAGAGTGATTACTCAAACCATGGTCTTCTTACCGATTCTGATGTAGTACGAATCTTACCATATGAATAGATGTTTTGATGTCTAACATGGAAGAAACCACTTGATTACCGGTCGATGAGGTAAATCGTTAACAAGAACAAGGGAAATCACCATTGATGTCAATGATTCCCAAGGTACCATAGTACATTCCAACGAATGTGAAAAAATGAGATGAAGTCAAACATCTGTGGAATCATCCGATCAGGGGTCAATTATGTAAACTCACTGTCAAAAGTGAGGAGGCCTTCCATTGAGGCATGTAGGTCCCAAGGTACTAACTGGTTTCTAAGTCTAGTTCCCGGATAATGTGTTGAATTCGACAGGAATAGATTCGTCATAGGAGGGCCTTGATGTATCCCCCATCAACGACACAAAACTGACAAAGAGATTTAAATTGGTATATCAAATGAACATGGATTGACATGGGTATTGAAATAGGATATTTGTGATGGTTGACTCTTGAGGCAGATACTTCCCTTGAACACTGAGGAACGAAAATAGAAACATGACATGGACCAAAATACAATAATGCAGTGGATAATGTGACTTTTGTTAGGTGACCCAAAGGAGTAAAGAAACTCAGATGATTGGTTCAGTGCATAGGTTCAATGGATTAAAATGTATGCAAAGACAAAGTGTCATGTTCAAGGGCGACCATAAGAGTGACCTGTAATGTTCCCAAAATCTGCTTGGCTTGCTTCCTTCAAATATTTTCCCCCATCCAGATAGACAAGTACCTCTTTTTAATTTAACGAGCTCGAGGAGGGTAACACATGCTCGATATAAATCACCTTCGGTAAGTCCCTCTTCCTTTGTTTAACAAACTGGAAGAAGTAAGGGTTCGGTCCCGTATGTCCCTTCAATGTATGATTTTCTTAACGAGTCCAGAGAAGGTAAAATCAGTTATTTTCATGTTTAGAGAGTGTGAAAAGAACTTAAAGAGGACTCCAGTGTTGTCCTTTTTTGTAATTTTAGTATCGCAAGACCTAAAAAGAGATAAATTATCACTCGAAAGATGCCCTTTCAAACCCTTTAACAAGTGGGAAAGGAAGCAAGATCACTCAGCAATATTTTCATGTTTAGAGAGTTTGAAAAGAGCTTAAAGATGACTCCAGGGGGTTCCTTTTTTGTATAACCTTTACGAGTCCGAAAAAGTGATAAAAGTATACTCGGTTACATTCTCATGTTTTTGCGAGCACGAGAAAGAACAAAGACTAAGCTCGATATTGGTTTCATTTTAGACAAGCTTGAAAAAAAATTAAACTCTGCTTGTAAATTCCCAACGTAATTTCCAAAGGTAGGGATACCCATGGATGGTTGGTACTCTTTGCCCAGCTTGAAAATCTAGAGGCTTGAATTGAAAATGATAATCAAAGGCTGGAGACATTCCCCCCAAGCTTCAATTCATTCACCGATTTTGAGGTTGTCACCAATTTATGTACTAGATGGAGAAAAAGGATACAGGTGGACGAAATGAAGGTTCAAATACGAGACCTAATGAAAGACTCGACTTGGTATGAGAGGTGGTTGTTTCATCTTTTAACGAGATTGACACAGGAAAATAACTATGCTCAAGGATCTGGGTTCAATCCCCAGAGTTCTATTTCATTTTTTAACGATCTTGCTAAAAAGAAGAAAAACTATGATCGTAGCCTTTGTTTCATTTTTTAACGAGCTTGCCACAGAGAAGCGAAACCATGCTCGTGAATTCTGTTTCATTTTTTAACGAGCTTTCCACAGAGAAGAGATACTATGCTCTTGAATTCTATTTCATTTTTTAACGAGTTTTCCACATAGAAGAGAAACTATGCTCGTGGACTCTTATTGATCATGGCTTCCAAGAGGATAATGCTCTTGAAGGACACCATGTCAAGGGGCAAAACTCGGTCATGGCTTCCAAGAGATCTTCACTAGATGGAAGAACAATGCTATGGAAGGAACACATGTCAAGGGTCGTGATAGGGGTAAGGATATTAGGCTCCAATAGCCATACTGAAGAGATCACCAAGTCAACTACTGGATCTAAGTCATCTTCATCAATAGCTGAAGGCATGGGGGATAATGCCACATAATTGACCTGTGGCATGGCTGATACTGACTGCATATAAGAACTGTTTAGGGAGGTCATTGGGTTGGTAATCAAGTCAGGACCAACGAACTAAAATTGATCAATAGTCACCATTCTTCCATAGTGAGGGAAAGATATCACACGAAAGAGAGTGGACACAATAGCTTTCATAGCATAGACATAATCTCATCCAAGGAGTAAATCAAAATCCAAGGGGTCCTAGACTACCATAACATTAATAAATACAGTTTTCCCTCCCAAATTTACGGGAAACTGAGGAAGGATCCCTAAAGGGTGACTGGTTCTTCTGTTAAAAGAGAACATAGTCTGGGTAACCAGCACAAGCCGAGGATAACCCAAATCTTGCCAAGCAATAGAGGACAAAATACTAACAGAAAAACCTTCATCTATCAGCGCATGAGGAACGTCCCGACCACAAAACTATACTATAATCTTGAAGGGAATGTGAGAGGGAAGATGAGGTCCAGTTAGCACACCCAAAGCAAAAAGGATGGCCTCGTTACTTGGAGGTGGTTTTTCCTGAGAAGGAGGAATGGCCCCCAGCACAGTGGATTATTTATCAATGAGAAAGACGTGGGCAATATTGGGTTTACTCTCTAGAGGGAGAGTAGGATCGATTGATAACGAC
>SNQJ01S0264006.1:0-12063 GCA_010110895.2 Picea sitchensis | reverse complement strand
TTGTATGTAGAAAGAGTGAGTTCTCTATTTGTATCATATATTGAATATATATATATATACACACGCTTTGTAGTGATTGACAAAACCTTTAAGAACTAGATCTCAATTGTACATGTACCTATCTACTATGTAATGAGTGTTCTTACTACCACTTATTTAACAGACTACCAATTATCTACCTACAGTCTAACAACCTCAAAATCTGTTGATATCATTGTAACAATCTATTTGATAGCAACTACATTTTTTCATTTATACAGGGATCATTGGGAACTCCATGATTATGTGCCATGGGTGGATGTGGATTAAATGCTATATCATGAAATGTTGCCAGAATGGTTTTAGTCTGAAAATGGAAACTAGCCAAAAAGTGGAACTGCTTTTTCTATTTCGGAAGGGAGGCTCTAATAGTTCATTTTTCCATGTTTTGTCCAAGCTTATGCTTCGGCCACATAAACACCTCAACGAATTATTAATTGCTAGCATATATGTGCATGCATGCTCTGTACCCGTCACATATTATCATGTACTTCCATTCTTCTAAATTGTTAGCATGCCATTTGTTGTGGGTTGACATAAACATACCTAACCCTTTCCAGTAATTGATTACCTGGAACAATGTAGCCATGGATGTTGAGATTATGTAGTTAATATCCAGGGCACGTGTTGAACTTCTATTTCATGTTATAGGTCTTTTATTAAGCCTACATGTGCTTGGGTAATAATACAACGATTTCTGGTGTGTTCATCATTAAAATGCTGAACAGTTTTGTCAACAATTTGGATTCTAGTATTAATCATTGTAAATTCTCCCTTTCCACAAATTTGAAGGAATTTTGCAACACCAAAATTATCTAAGCATGGCTGGCAATCTTTATCGAACAACATGCTGCCGGATTTGACATCTTTGTGAACATAAAAAGAATTTAATCACGATGCAAATCAGACAAACCATAAGCTGTTCCAAGGGCTGTTTTATAGCGTGTCTTTCAATCCTGTGTTGGACCTATTATTTGATTCAATATGCTAGACAAACTTCTCTTCATGTATTCATATACAAGGAGGGGTGAATCTGTGGTAGACATGCAATAGTAGAGTTTCACTATATATTTGTGCTGGACAGAACCTATTGTTTCCACCTGTATCTCGAATTCATGGGTTCTAAGTGTTTTTTTTGTTTCTCCATAGCTACTCTACTCCAATAACTTCTCCATCAGCTAGATCTCGACTGTATAACTTTCCAGTTCTCCATTTCTAATCATGTTCTCTTCGTTCAATCAATGGAGAATGTCATCGCCAGTGAAGCGTAGCCTGTGAAAGGTTTCATATCCTTGGATAGGGATTCCATTCTATCAATCAGGGTTTTTTTACAGGATGTAGCCATTGCACTGCAGCTGCAACGATAGAACCCACAACGATAAGGAAATTCACCAGAGAACCCATTATTCCAATATATCTTCATCTATTCTATCCCAGAGAAATACCCGCCCAATTTCCCGAGTCAAGATTCTCAAAAACTATTTTTTTTGGACGAAGAAAACATAGATTTTTGATATTTCTAATTTCTTGACCCTTTCACCGTGAAAATTGTTGAGGCTTATCGCGTGGGGTAATCCTTGAGACCAGATGGTACCTTACGACTCAGGCTGTTATTTCTTAGTCAAAGTAATTCAAGATTGAAAAATCCCCATATAATTTGGACATCTCATTTCTAAAAGTCCACGGGGTTTGTATTAAGCGACGGGGCTTGTATTAAGCTCAAGATTCAGATTTAAAACCCGTTGGGTGTGGTAGTAAATGTTTCCTGGGGCTTGTATTAAGCTCAAGATTCAGATTTAAAACCATCCATGGGTTGGGTATGGGTTGGGTAGGGTAGTAAATATTTCCCTCTAAATATTAGAAGAATTTTAAAAAAAAATTCTCATTTATAAGAAAAAATTATTTTTAAACAAAGGCAAAAACCAATGTAGAATATTTACAAATATTTGGGGTGGAATACCAAACATACCATTCTTGGATATATCTATGGTACTTAAATCATAAAAACTACCAAGGCTTTGTGGTAATAGGCCAATGGAATCATTATTCTGGAATATCAAAGAGACCATTCTTTGATATATCTGAAGGGTAAAGGGGGATGCGCACAGTCTACTTTGTGCAACGCAGTTTAAAATACTGCGCACCAAACAGACTACATGACAGAGTTCTCAAGATCACTGTGTAGTGCACAGACTGTCAGATTGTTGCGCGCTGTGAATACACACACTAAACAAATGTGGAATATAATAGAGAAATAACACAGAAACTTGTTAGAAACACAAAATACTTGATATTAATGAACTTCGACGCAATGCGTTGGGATTACAAAATACAGTGACAAAATGAGCTTCGGCTCTGATACTTCTTCTGTCAACTCTTCAGTTGTTGCTTGTTCTTGAACTGCTTCTCTGCATCCCTCTCTCCTTTTCTCTATGTCTCTATATATCCATATGTTCTAACTAAGAAACTCGGACTTATATAAACTTCCTTCAGAAGCTTAGACCAACTCAACATTTAACTCAACCATAATTACGACTGACTCTTCAACCACTTAATTTAATTCGGGAAGATAGAGTTCAACTTCATTTATAGTTCTCCTGCTTGCCAACTGACTTTTGAGTATGTGACTTTGCACTTGTAGACTTGTCTGACTGACATTTTGACTACTGACAGATTTTGACTGATAGACAAATTGATGGCGACGTGAAGATCTCACCTGTAATTACAATTTCGAACACTCCCCCTTAATTATAAGTTGGTGGAGTTACATAAAGAAAATAACATCAAAAATTTGAGTTTTCATTTTATTGTCACTCATCTGTTATTGCGCGGATTCCAAGACTGCTGTGCAAATGCTGAAATGCATCTCTTGCTAAAGCCTTTGTAAACATGTATGCAATTTGTTCTTTTGACCTACAAAATTCTAAGCAGATCTCTTTGCTATTCACCAATTCTCTAATGAAATGATACCTTCTATCAATGTGCTTGTTTTTCTTGTGAAACACATGATTCTTTGATAACATGATGGCTAAATTGTTGTCACAGAAAATTGTAGTTGGTTCATGTTGTTCTTTCAACAAATTTCTTAACATCCTTCTCATCCATACTGCTTGACGAGTTGCACTTGTGGTTGCGACATACTCTGCTTCTGCTAAAGAAAGTGTCACTATGGGTTGCTTCCTTGATGCCCATGATACCATACCTGTTCCAAACAGAAATGTGTACCCAGCGGTACTTTTCCTGTCATCAATATTTCCTCCACAATCACTGTCAGTGTATCCAATGAGTTTGAAATTTTCTGAAGTGGAGTACTTTATGCCAAAATCTTTTGTTCCATTCACATATCTCAGGATTCTCTTTCCCGCTTTCCAATGTGATTTTTTGGATTTTCCATGAACCTTGAGATTAGGCTCACTCCATAAATAATATCAGGTCTTGTCATTGTTAGATACTTTTCCTTCTCCATCTTTCTTGGTTTTATAAATCCACTTGACACTTATGACATCTTTATCATTAGGTACATCTACAAATTTCTATGTTTGATTATTCTCTATGCACATAATTTCTTCATCCATGGCTTGTGCCCATACTTTCTGTTTGACAGCTTCTTCAAAAGTTAATGGATCATCTATTTGTGAAAACAGAGAAAAGACTAAAAAAGAATTTGTTGTGTCTTCATTATAGATGTCGTGCAGACTTCTTGTCTTTCTTGGTAACAAACTTGCTAATGTTGGATCTGGAGAAGTAGAAGTATTCAGACTGCTTGTTGGTGTTTGTTGTGCTCTAGGTGTGGACTGTGCACTTGTTGTTCTTACCAGAGAATTTTGCACAGTAATTTGTGTTGCAGTGCCAGGTGTAGACGGAGTTGCACATTGTCCTGTGTATGGTGTTTGAAACACTTCATCCTCTGCATCATTATGCTCCATTGTGTCAATTATTTTTACTATCTTTTCTATGGTTCCATCCCATGCTTCATTCTCTATGAATTGAACATCGCACCTGATTATGACTTTCCTTGCGACTGGGTCATACAACTTGTATCCTTTTGTTTCTTTAGAATACCCAACAAATATACATTTCTGTCCTTTGTTGTCCAACTTCCTTCTCAGTTCATCTGGAACATGTGCGTATGCGACGCAACCAAAAACTCTTAAATGTGCCACATTATGCTTTGATCTTGTCCATGCTCCCTGAGGAATTCTATTCTTCACACTCTTTGTTGGACATCTATTCAAGATGTATGCTGCAGTTGCTACTACCTCAGCCCAATACTCATTTGAAAAATGTTTGGTTGTTAACATACTGCGTGCCATTTCCATGATGGTTATATTCTTTCTTTCTACGACACCATTTTGTTGTGGTGTGTATCGTGTGGTAAATTGCTTTTAGATGCCATAATCTTTACAAAAGTTATGAAATTCTCTTGATATGTATTCTCCTCCTCTGTCTGTTCTTAGACACTTGATGTAAAAACCATTATGCTTCTCCACGAGTGATTTAAACTGCTGAAAACAACCCAATGCATCAGATTTATGCCTTAGAAAATAGATCCATGTATTTCTTGAGAAATCATTAATGAAAGTTAGAAAAATAAATATTTTCTCCTATAGACAGAGTTTGCATTAGTCCACAAATATCAGAATGTATTATTTCCAGTGGAGCTTTTCCTCTGTAAGACTTGCTAACTGGAAATGATTCTCTGTGTTGCTTGCCAAATATGCAACCTTCACATATCCTTTATGGTTTTTCAATCAATGATAAGCCTTTTACCATATCCTTTGCATGTAATAGTTTCAAACCTCCAAAGTTCAAGTGTCCAAATCTGAGATGCCATAGCTAGGAGTCATCCTGTGTTTCAAATTGGAATCTTGCCTTCATTTCTGCGCCATTTTCTCCTTTCTTGATACTACGCGAATTATTTTCTTCATTAGTATTGTGCGTGCTTTCTACGGTAAATGCAGTGTCTAACTGTGCACTTTTTATTTTTTCAATAGTTTGTGTTGTGTTCTTCTTCTTGATTGGCTTTAATGTCAATGGGAACATTATGTTACTTGTCATCTAGATTTTTGCAATAAGTAAATTGCTTGGGCTTTTATCCATAATCACACAGTGATTATCTTCCATGTAGACTCTGTATCCTTTTTGTAACAGTTGTCCTATACTCATCAGATTATGCTTCAGACCATAAACATAATATACATCAAACATAACTCTCTCTTCTCCTTGTCTGGTTAAAATATTTATACTTCCTTTGCCTAAGACAGTGACTTGGATATCTGTTCCAAGTCTAACCTTGGTCTATACTGACTCATCCAAACTAGAAAACAATTCTATGTTTCCTATCATGTGGTTACTGCAGCCTGAATATAAATACCATATGTCACATGGACTTGCTTGAGAAACATTGCATTCAACTGGTGACACTATATTAGACATTTCTTCTACGCTAGACATAGCTACAACACGCGCCATAAACATAGGTTGATTTTGGTTATTTATGTTGTGTGGTTGATCTTGACTTTGTTTGTTCTAATTATACTGTCTCTTTCTACACTCATATGCGTAATGTCCATACTTTTTACAGTAATGGCATTGAATCTTTGATTTGTTAGTTTTTTGACAAGTTGACTGGCCGATACTTGGATTTTGACCTCTTCCACCAGTATTTCCAGGATTGCTACTGCATCCACTTCTGTCATAACTTCTTCCTCTGCCTCTAGAGTTAGCTCTCCCCCTTCCTATTTCACAGCCTATAGATGACTGTGTGGAAAAAGCGTTTTCTAATGACATATTTGACCTGTTCAATCTATGTTCATGATTGACGAGGGAAGCTTGCAGTTGATCTAAACTGAACTGACTCAGATATTTTCCTTTTTCTAGAGTTACAACTAGAGTATCAAATTTAGGAGGAAGACTTCTAAGAACTTTCTCAACAACTTTTCTATCATCTATGATTTCACTGTGAGACTTAATTTGATTTATTAGTCCAATGACATGTGTGTAGAAAGAATCTACCGTGTCTGAATCTTTCATTGACATAGCTTCAAAATCTCTTCTAAGAATCTGAAGTTTTGCAGTTTTTACTTTATCCATACCTTGATAAGAGGTTTGTAATACATCCCATGCTTCCTTGTCTTGCTTTGCTAATGAAACTCTTGGAAGTATGCTCTCATGCATGGCTTGATGTATATAAAACAACGCCTTTCCATCCTTCTTTCTTTGTTCTTTCAAGACATCTTTCTCAGCTTGTGTGAGGGCGTTATGTGTTGCATGATTTGTCAGTTCAACATAACCATTTTCGACTATCTCTCATACATCTTGACCTCAGAACAATGCCTTCATGGTCAAAGACCACATCTCATAGTTTTTGCCTGTAAAAGTGGGAGGTTGCAGATTTGAGGTAGAAGCCATTTTTTTTACTTTCAACAGAGTTTCTACTCTGACAAACTCATTCTGGTAAAACCTTCTCTGATACCAAATTGAAGGGTAAAGGGGGATACGCATAGTCAACTCTGTGCAACGGAGTTTAAAATACTGCGCACCAAATAGGCTATGCGACAGAGTTTTCAAGATCACTGTGCAGTGCACAGACTACCAGATTGTTGCGCGCTGAGAATACACACATGAAATAGAATGATTTACAAATGCGGAATATAATAGAGAAATAACACATAAACTTGTTAGAAACCCAAAATACTTGATATTAATGAACTTCGGCGCAGTGCGCTCAGATTACAAAATACAGTGAAAAAATGAGCTTTGGATTTGATACTTCTTCTGTCAACTCTTCAACTTCTACTGGTTCTTGAACTGATTCTCTGCATCCCTCTCTACTTTTCTCTATGTCTCTATCTCTCCATTTGTTCTAACTAAGAAACTCAGACTTATATAAACTTCCTTCAGAAGCTAAGAATGACTTAACATTTAACTCAACCATAATTACAATTGACTCTTCAACCACTTAATTTAATTCAGGAAGATAGAATTAGACTTCATTTATAGTTCTTCTACTTGTCGACTGAATTTTGAGTAACTATGCGACTTTTCACTTGCAGACTTGTCAGACTCTCTGACTGACATTTTGACTACTGACATATTTCTAATGACAGACAAATCGGCGGCGATGTGAAGATCTCACTGACTTGTAATTATAATTTCCAACAATATCTATGGTACTAAAATCAAACAAGCTACTAACGCTTTGTGGTAATGGACCAATGAAATTATTATTGCAAAAGATCACCAGATTTCACCAGACTCTTTGGTCATTTTCCCAGAATATTTGTTCTGAATGACTTCCAAAGATACCAAGATTTTCAAGCTTGCAAACTCAAGAAGAGTCCCATTAAGCGAGTTATTAGAGGCATCATAATGCCTCAAGGATTTTCAATCTTGCAAACTTGAAAAGTGTCCCATTACGCGAGTTATTAGAGGCATCATAATGCCCAAGTTTCTAAAACCCGAAGGGATCTCTCCTATAAGATAATTATATTAGAGTTCCAATAAATAGAACCTCAAAACCCTTATGCTCTATTTGGGTATATTAGAGTTCCAATAAATAGAATGTCAAAACCCTTTTGCTCTATTTGGGTATAGTTGTTGTTAAATATTGGTAGGGAGTTTTAGGTTTCATAGCTTCGTAACATTAGAGATGGAAGGCGAAATGGGTCCTTATGAGGCAACAGTTCGATTTTTAGACATATACTTATTTGGGTATTAATTGATTTGGAGAATTATCAAAATTATTTGTTAAGACATGGACCTTCAATTAGGTCATCAAACAACGTTCAATTAGGTCATAAAAAAGAAAAATTTGTTCATTGACTAGTGCAAAGTTTGGAGAAATATTTGTGGGGAAATCATGAAAAGTTTTCGTGAATCAATTGAATTTATGGTTAAATGTTTCAAATGGTTTACACTTGATTTACTATTGCTCAATACAAAAATATTTCAAGTAAATTGAGAGCTTAAAAAGATGGAACCATCTTTACCTATAGTTGTAACAAATGTAAGGAGTAAGCTCTTCTGGGGTGCTCGGGAGTTGCCTTGGCATGGACTAAGATGGGGTGTTGGGAAGTGGATCTTATAAATGAAATCAATTTAACATTCAACACATATGTCATATTCAAATTGGTTGTAAAACTATGTGAACCTCTACTTTCATCATTCCAACTTCAAGTGAAAAAGCTAAATGAAATGTATGGTTGCAATCCCTAATCCATCTTACAACATCCATATTTTTGTTAAGCTCCACAATTATATATTTATAATGCATTTATAATTATATATTTATAATGCATCATCATAAACTTTTAATGATCTTGAATGAAATTTTATTTCAATGAAAAATCCATCCATTGTTACTTTTTAAGTGTGTATAATATATTTATTGTTTTCATTCAAAGGATAACCTTGATTTTAATAGAAAGAAAAAAAGTATTATCATCAATTTTTTTATAAATTAAAAAAAAAAAACTCAACACATGTTATAGTGGTACTTTCATCAATTTCATTGCCAACAAGATTATCAATAATATTAACATTAAACAATAAGCCTTACAAAAAGAAAGTGTAACATAATCACCATTATATAAATTATAAAAAAACATATCTTTACACATGGCACCAATTTTCTAAGTGAAATGATGACCTTTTAACTTAATAATCTTTGATGATAAAATTACATTAATTTTGATTTAATTAAATTTTTTTCACAAATCAATAAAGAAGAAAAATGTTTAAATATAAAAAAATGTTATTCTATGTTTTAATGTATGAAGAATATTGTTTTCTAGTTCCCTAGAGATGATGCTATGACAATATAATAATAAGCACCCCATAGATGGTCTATTATAAAGGTAAATATACAAATTGAAAGCTAAAATGTTCACTTAATATTAAGAACTAAAGTAAATAAAAATCCCATAAAAGTATTTATATATAGTTTTGTTTGAATATTGTAGAAACATTATCATAATTTCATTTTACTTTATCCATACTTTGATAAGTGGTTTGTAATATATCTCATGTTTCCTTGGCTTTCTTTTTTGATGCAACTCTTGAAAGTATGCTTTCATGCATGGCTTGATGTATATAAAACAACCCCTTTCCATCCTTCTTTCTTTGTTCTTTCAAGATATCTTTCTCAGCTTGTGTGAGGGTGTTATATGTTGCATGATCTGTCAGTTCAACATAACCATTTTTTACTATCTCTCATACATCTTGACCTCAGAACAAAGCCTTCATGGTCAAGGACCACATCTCATAGTTCTTTCCTGTAAAAGTGGGAGGTTGTAGGTTTGAGGTAGAAGCCATTTTTTTACTTTCAACAGAGTTTCTACTCTGAAAAACTCGTTATGGTAGAAACTACTCTAATACCAAATTGAAGGGTAAAGGGGGATGTGCACAGTCTACTATGCGCAACGTAGTTTAAAATACTGTGCACCAAACATGCTACGCGACAGAGTTTTCAAGATCACTGTGCAGTGCACAGACTGCCAGATTGTTGCACGCTGTGAATACACACATGATATAGAATGATTTACAAATGCGGAATATAATAGAGAAATAATACAGAAACTTTTAAAAAACACAAAATAGTTGATATTAATGAACTTCGGCGCAGTGCGCTCGGATTACAAAATACGGTGAAAAAATGAGCTTCGGCTCTGATACTTCTTCTATCAACTCTTCAATTGTTGTTGGTTCTTGAATTGCTTCTCTTCATCCCTCTCTCATTTTCTCTATGTCTCTATCTATCCATCTGTTCTAACTAAGAAACTCAGACTTATATAAACTTCCTTTAGAAGCTAAGACTGAATCAACATTTAACTCAACCATAATTAAGATTGACTCTTCAACCACTTAATTTAATTCAGGAAGATAGAGTTCAGCTTCATTTATAGTTCTCCTGCTTGTCGACTGACTTTTGAGTAAGTATGCGACTTTGCACTTGCAGACTTGTCAGACTCTCTGACTGACATTTTGACTACTGACAATTTCGACTGACAGACAAATCGACGACGACGTGAAGATATCACTGACTTGTCATTACAATTTCCAACAATATCTATGGTACTGAAATCAGACAAGCTACTAACGCTTTGTGGTAATGGACCAATGAAATTATTATTGCAAAAGATCACTAGATTTCACCAGACTCTTTGGTCATTTTCCCATAATATTTGTTCTGAACGACTTCCAGAGATACCAAGATTTTCAAGCTTGCAAACTCAAAAAGAGTCCCATTAAGCCAGTTATTAGAGGCATCATAATTCCCCAAGGATTTTTAATCTTGCAAACTCGAAAAGTGTCCCATTAAGCAAGTTATTAGAGGCATCATAATGCCCAGGTTTCTAAAACTCGAAGGGATCTCTTTGATAAGATAATTATAAATTAGAGTTCCAATAAATAGAACCTCAAAACCCTTATGCTCTATTTGGGTATATTAGAGTTCCAATAAATAGAACCTCAAAATCCTTATGCTCTATTTGGGTATAGTTGTTGTTAAATATTGGCAGGGAGTTTTAGGTTTCCTAGCTCCATAAGTTTAGAGATGGAAAGCGAAATGGGTCCTTATGAGGTCGCAGTTCGATTTTTAGACATATATATATTTGGGTATTAATTGATTTGGAGAATTATCAAAATTATTTATTAAGACATGGACTTTCAATTAGGTCATAAAAAAGAAAAATTTGTTGATTGACTAGTGTAGTGTTTGTAGAAATATTTGTGGGGAAATCATGGAAAGTTTTCATGAATGAATTGAATTTATGGTTAAATGTTTAAGATGGTTTACAATTGATGCACTACTGATCAATACAAAAATATTTCAAGTAAATTGAGAGCTTAAAAATATGGAACCATGTTTACCTACAGTTGTAACAAATGTAAGGAGTAAGCTCTTCTGGGGTGTTGGGAAGTTGCCTTGGCGTGGACTAAGATGGGGTGCTGGGAAGTGGATTTTATAAATGAAATCAATGTAACATTCAACACATATGTCATATTCAAGTTGGTTGTAAAACTACGTGAACCTCTACTTTCATCGTTCCAACTTCAAGTGAAAAAACTAAATGGAATGTATGGTTGCAATCCCTAATCCATCTTATAACATGCATAATTTTGTTAAGCTCCACAATTATATATTTATAATGCATTTATAATTATATATTTATAATGCATCATCATAAACTTTTAATTATCTTGAATGAAATTTTATGTTAATGAAAAATCCATCTACTATTATTTTTTAAGTGTGTATAATGTATTTATTGTTTTCATTCAAAGGATAACCTTGATTTTAATAAAAAGAAAAAAAGAATTATCATAATTTTTTTTTTTAAATTGGAGGAAGAGTAATAGAAAATTAAAAAGTATTATCATCATTTTTTTTATAAATTAAAAAAAAAAAACTGAACACATATTATAGTGGTACTTTCATCAATTTCATTGCCAACAAAATTATCGATAATATTAACATTAAACAATAATACTTACAAAAAGAAAGTGTAACATAATCACCATTATATAAAGTAATTATAAAAAACATATCTTTACACATGGGACCATTTTTCTAAGTGAAATGATGACCTTCTAACTTAATAATCTTTGATGATAAAATTACATTGATTTTGATTTAATAAAATTCTTTCACAAATCAATAAAGAAGAAAAATGTTTAAATAAAAAATAGAAAAAAAATGTTATTCTATGTCTTAATGTGTGAAGAATATCGTTTTCTAGTTCCCTAGAGATGATGCTATGCCAATATAATAATAAGCACCCCATAGATGGTCTATTATAAAGGTAAATATGCAAATTGAAAACTAAAATGTTCACTTAATATTAAGAATTAAAGTAAATAAAAATCCCATAAAAATATTTATATATAGTTTTGTTTGAATATTGTAGAAACATTATCATAAAAATCATAATTTCATTTTAAACCCTGCAATAAAAATATGATTATATTAGATAAATATAAAAACAAATAGAGAGTTATGGTTATGAAAAAGTTCATATTCTT
>SNQJ01S0264004.1:0-12063 GCA_010110895.2 Picea sitchensis | reverse complement strand
AGAGAAGCATCTAGAGGAAGATCCTTCTAGAAGTGGAAGCTTCTATTAGGTCTTCTTACATCCGCCTTATTCTATTTTATTGAAAGGTCTTATTAATATTGACCTTTATTACATCTGAATACATTGATCTACCTATGTGCGGGCTAGGACCTTAACAGTTTTATCTTCTCATTTTACAATAAAGAAATTCTTAACTGCTTATTTGTTGTAATTGTCTTTCTCATCTTTTCTGCTATTCCTCATTTATGCTACTAAAGAATCCAGTGATTATATTATCTCGCCCTGTGAAAGGTTCCTGTTTTTTCTGGTTCGGATTTCATCTTTACGACACGGTTCCCATAGCCCAATGGATGCGTAAACTATCTCAACCAACTTGACAAACACTACGACAACAAAATCATCTTATTTATTTATCTAGCCTAATATTTAAAAATTTGAAACATATATAAGTCATATAGAGAGATCCCTCTCTGAAGTTGGAAGGGCTAGATCCCAGCTTCAAAAGCGGTTGGATAAAGTTACCTCTCGTAGATTTCTTCTTCCGAACAACCTCTAGGAAATTTACAGAGCGCTAACAGCATGTCTAGAAACAAGAATAACGATTTTGCTGCAACATTGTACATTGGTATTAGTAAACACAAGATCGAAGAAGTTCGAGAGCACCGAACCATGCCAATTAGAACATGCATTAAACCCAGAAAAGAGGCAGCATCGAAGAGTGCACGGCAATTTTTTTTAATAGCAAATCCATTTAAAATAAAAAAAAATAAGAAAAACACTGAGTATTGTACATCTATGCTTAGAAATTGGACCCATTTCTTCGGGCCAAAACATTGAATTTATCTATGACAAACATAGGCACGGGTTCTACAGTATGCAAGATCCTTGGATTTTTCTCGGCGATGAATCATCCTCTGCTGAAATTGATATTTTTCAAAAGATTTTCCTATGAAAGAAGATGAAAATGGTTGCAGGGCAAGTGGAATAGCCCTTAGCTGAAACCACCTCTGCATAGTCCAAAAAAATTAAGTAGCACAGCTTGCATGTGCAATTGCAGAGGCCCAAATTAGTCCATTCTGGGCAGAAGGATATGATTAGTAGGAAAATGCATGGCAGGAGCAAGAGTTTTGGACCTGATGCCCGAAAATGTTAAACAATATTTTTTTGGCTTAAAATATATCTCTGGGAGCATCAACATATCATTGCTTTACACTGGAACTCTTCCGCCCAGAACGGACTAATTTGGAACTCTGGAATTCCTACTTTCGTGGTGCAAGGTGGTTGTTGTGTTCACCGTCAGTTTCTTTTCTGAAACTCCTTTTGGTGTTGTCATGATTGCGATCACCAAGTCGGGAAGGGTCATTCGTTATGGTTGATTTCAATTTGGGTGAAGGAGTGGGAAGATTCTCTGCATTGCCATTATCCATTGTCGTATCATCGTCCATCAGATCATCTTCTTCCGGCTCAGAATTCATGGCATCAACTTCTACGATAGTAATGACTGCAACTGGGTAGGTTCTCTGACCAGCCAGGGTTGCAATGGAATTTTTTAGCTTGAATTATATCTCTCGGTGTACCAAGGGACCATCTCCTTTTTTTCTCCTGGGCGGAGGGATATGAATAGTAAGAATATGCCCTGGAATAGTGGAACCTCTGTCCATTATGCCCCAATGTGTTTACTATGTGTGCAGGGAACTGTTGCCATAAGTTATTTAGAATTTTCGTTTGGTCGAGACGATGTTTGAAATGAAAACCGGGGAGGGATAATATAAGCCTCCGCAAATTATGGTTTAATGTGTATCAATGGAATATATCCTCGATCCTTTCGCTGATCAATGACGATTTCTAGGGTTCGTGTGGAATGAGTTGTGACCATCACATCTCACTAATTGCACAATTAGAAAAAAGTGTGAACGTGGCGGTGACGGCAAAAAGAGATTAAGAATCAGAAATTTCTTAAAAGCACCAACCCGTCGGTGCACAAAAAAAAAAGATTGTGTGGCCTTTGAAATGAATACTTGGAAAGGATAACATGCTTGTGGGAAAATCTTAGTTTAATTCGTACTAATGACAAATCTTCTTTGGACTTCCAGACATTAATGACAGTTTTAACGGTTGTTGCAGGATGGCTACTAGCATTAAAGCTTAATTATTGCATATTTGGAAACAAGTACGAAGGCAGCAGCAATGGCGAAACTGATTCCAAGAAATACCAAAGTATGAAAAGCAGTCGGGTGAAGATATACCTAGGGCACGTGAAGGGCCAATCGTTCTCGGCCTGGCGGGCTGAAAATTGAGCCTCTATTGTTCTTTGTCCTACAAATAACACCTACACTTCCGTGATATACAAATTGATAGGCGGACTTGCGGTTTGGTTGGTTCAACATTGCATTTTTTTTGTCCTTAGTGATTCCGTATTAATTCCATAATTAGCCACTTTTTTGGATCAGGGGTTCTCGGGCTGGCGGGAAAAAAATTGGGCATCTATTATTCCGCGCTCTACAAATAGCATTGACAATTCTGCGATATACAAATTCAGAACCTGACCTGCTCTAAATTATTACTGTTAAATATTTATATTGTAGAATTTAATTATACAAGAAAGTTTGCACAATATGGTCGACTGAGTGATATAAAAGTATTTCCACAAATGAACAATATAAAAAAGAGTCATTCCATACTTAGGCACTTTTTTTTATCGCGGGTTGGCGGCCTCACGGGATGAAAAAATAGTCTCTATTGTTCTGTGTCCTACAAATAGCACCCAGATTTCCACGATATACAAATTGATAGGAGGACCTACAGGTTGTTTGGCTGAACATTGCATTTGATCGTGGGTTCGTGGCCTGGCGAGCTAAAAATTAAGTACCTATTGTTCCAGTCCTACAAATAGCACCTACAGTTCCATGATATACAAATTCACATGCGAACTTGTGGACAGTTTCTATATAAAGTATGGAATGAGATTTTATACAGCATATGCGGATCCCTCGTTCCATACTTAGGCAATTTTTGGATCGCGGGCTCGCGGTTTGGCGGGCCGAAAAGAGATTCTATATTGTTTTGTCTCCTACAAATAGAACCCAGACTTCCGCGATATACAAATTGATAGTGTTCTAGAACATATGCAGATCCCTCATTCCAAACTTGGGCACTTTTTGGATCGCGGGTTCGCGACCTAGCGGGCTGAAAATTAAGTATCTATTGTTTTGTGTCCTACAAATACCACCTAGACTTTTGTGTCCTACAAATACCACCTAGAATTCTGCGATATACAAATTCACACGCGGACTTGTGGACATAGTCTATATAAAGTATGGAATGAGATTTTATACAGCATATGTGGATCCCTCATTCCATACTTAGGCATTTTTTGGATCGCAGGCTCGTGGCCTAGCGGGCCAAAAATAGAGAATTTATTGTTTTGTCTCCTACAAATAACACCTAGACTTCTGTGATATACAAATTGATAGTGTTTTAGAACATATGTGGATCCCTCATTCCATACTTGAGCACTTTTTGGATCGTGGGTTCGTGACCTGGTGGGCTGAAAATTAAGTATCTATTGTTTTGTGTCCTACAAATAACACCTAGACTTCCGAGATATACAAATTGACACGAGGACTTTTGGACATAGTCTCTATATAAAGTATGGAATTAGATTTTATACAGTATATGCGGATCCCTCATTCCATACTTAGGTAGTTTTTGGATCGAGGGTTCATGGGTTGGCGCGTCGAAAATAGAGTCTCTATTCTTTTGTCTCCTACAAATAGCACCCAGACTTCCGCGATATACAAATTGATAGGTGGAGTCGGGCTGGTTGGCTAAACATTGCACTTTTATTGTCCCGTAGAGATCTCGTATGAATTTCAAATTTAGTGTTGTTTTTTTTATCAGGGGCTCTGGGGTTGGCGAGCTAGAAATTGGGCATCTATTGTTCTGCACTTTACAAACACATTTTTCTAGAACATATGCGGATCCCTCATTCCATACTTCGGCACTTTTTGGATCGCGAGTTCATGACCTGGCAGGCTGAAAATTAAGTATCTATTGTTATGTGTCCCACAAATAGCACCTAGACTTCTGTGATATACAAATTGACACACGGACTTGTGGACATAGTCTCTAAATAAAGTATGGAATAAGATTTTATACAGCATATGCGGAGATCCCGTATGAATTTCATATTTAGCGATTTTTTTAATCAGGACCTCTAGGGCTGGCGGGCTGAAAATTGGTCCTCTATTATTCCATGTTGTACAAAAACATTGTTCTAGAACATATGCGGATCTCTCATTCCATACTTGGGCACTTTTTGGATCGCGGGTTCGCGACCTAGCAGGCTAAAAATTAAGTATCTATTGTTTTTTGTCCTACAAATAACACCTAGACTTCCGCAATATAAAAGTTGACACACGGACTTGTGGACATTATATCTATATAAACTATGGAATGAGATTTTATACAGCATATGCGGATCCCTCATTCCATACCTAGGCAGTTTTTGGTCTGTGGTCTGGCGGGCTGAAAATAGAGTCTCTATTGTTTTGTCTCCTACATATAGCACCCAGACTTCCGTGATATACAAGTGGACAGGTGGACTCAGGCTGGTTGGTTGAACATTGCAGTTTTATTGTCCCGTACCGATCCCATATGAATTTCATATCTAGCGATTTTTTTTTATTTAGTCTGTGGGTCTTGCGGGCTGAAAATTGGGCCTCTATTGTTTCTTGTTGTACAAACACCAGGCACATCTTTGCGATTTACAAATTGACAAATGGACCTGTGGCCTGTGTGGCTCAACATTGCAGTTTTCATTGTTCCTTGTCCTCTGAATAGCCCTCGGAGTTCCACGACATACAGATTGATAGATGGACTTGAGGGCTGGCGAGTTCAAGTTTGCCATTGTCTATAGATACTAATCCCTATCAATTATCTAACATATCTAAAAACATGATTTTCAATACTAAATTATTAATAATAATTTTTGTTATTGCAGAATTTAATTAAACGAGAAAATTTCTACAATCTGTTTGGGTGACTGATATAAAAAATTTCCGAAAAACGAGAAATACATAGTAAACATGTAGTTTTAGAAAGTATGGACAAGAGATTTTATAGAGCATATGTGAATCCCTCGTTCCATACTTGGGCACTTTTTGGATCATTGGTTCTTGGCTTGGCGGGCTGAAATTTGACCTCTTTTGTTCGGTGTCCTGCAAATATCACCTAGACTTCCGCGATATACAAATTGACAGGTGGACTTGCAGATTCCACGTCTAGCGGGTTCAAGATTGAAATTATTTAGCAATGCTCATCCTATCTAACTTCAGCTAAAAACATTATTTTCAGATACTAAAATATTAACATTAACTATTATTATTGTACAAGTGAATTACATTAAATTATTAAAGGATGTTAAATCGCTTATTTTTTTAAAAATGAAGGAAACAAAAGAAGTTTTTGTAAAATTCTATCACCGCAAGCATAACAAGGACCAATTTGAAGTTTAAGGCCCTCTTGTTCATATGATAGAACAATTTCACTCCGCACAGTATATATTCGTTGATTTCAAATTATTCCAGGATATTAATTTTACCAAGTTCATTGAATAAGCAAAAATTGCGAAAAAAACGATCAATTTGAATTTTAAGAGCCTCTTGTTGGTACGATAGGACAGTTTCACTTCGCACACTATATATTCGTTGATTTCAAATTATTTCACAACAATAATTTGACCAAGTTCATCGATCAAGGAAATTTTCCAAAACAAGTCACACAGTACATTTGCGTCACAGCGCCATAGAAATTATCAAGCGGATCTGTGTGCCAGTTGGCCAAAAAAATTCAATTATATTGTTCCATGTCCTCCAAAGAAGAGCTAGAGTTCCACGGTATACAAATTGAAAGACAAACCAGATAACCAAGAACCAACCATACTTTAAACAACCCAGAAGAAAGTTCCCAGAAGGTTCCATTGAGAAGAACCCATCGACCTTTGCACCAAACAATTTGATATACAAAGAAAAGACGACGGCGCATTCGTTTTCTCTTGAAACAAACATTCATCTGGATGTTGAACAAATATTATAGAGAGACATGAGGTATTTTTCGTTTCCTCCCAAAGTTTGATTTAATTTATTTATTTTCCCTTCTTTAGTCGATATGAAAAATTGCATTTGTCCTCATTTAAGGTAAATTTGCTCAGTATCCGAAGTTGTTGTATCATATAGACATTGCTTGCCTTTTTCTATAGATACGTTTCATACGACAACTCTGCCAATTTAGGAAGCATATTTTGTAACAGAGGCTACCTAACCAAACACTGCACAGTTGTGTTTCCCACGGTTCGGATAACACCATTGATGCAATGTCCATAAATATATGGACATTTTTCACCGCATCACAGACAATCAATCATATCATCACTTATCAAAGTGGAAGCAGAAGAAGCAGAATGGAATTTTTCACATACACACTCAAAGAAGGTCGAGTACACATTGGTTGCAATTCAAAGACCTTCAACCTGGCAACGCGAGCAAAGGGATTAATACATTGAACAATATAATACACAACTACATCCCCCCCTCCCCTTTAAAACAAAAAAGAAAAGGTAAACAGGTGCAAAAATTTGTTGAAGGCTATTTCTATAAGCAAAGTGAGGATGATTTTGTGGATGTATACGCACAACAATTATAGAGATAGCTAGTTTCTTCAAATCCTCTACTATATCTGCTCGCAACTCTGTTACAAAGGTTGCCTGGGTTGTCTGAAAGATCCTTTCTCTAGCATCCTTCTTCTTTGTTATATTTTTGAACAGCATAAGTGGAATCTTCCCTCTATGAAATTGTTGTTCCATTGACGAAAGCAAATCTGAATACGTATCAAACAATTATAGTTGCAACATGGAACAGTGAAATATTTGTGTAACTTATCCGACATATATGAAGACGCGAAAGTTAAGAATAAAAACTGAATATGAAAAGCGGTACCATTGCCTTGTCGTTGTCTGAATCTCCATCCTTTATATGGAGAATGTGTTGCAACCCAAATTTTCTCGCCAGTGTCACAGTAGCCCCAATCGTTCTGATTGGGTAAATATCAGTGCTCTGTGCAAGCTGCCTGATAGTCGAGTCTGGGAGGAGGCGATATTCTAAACAAATCGTAGGAATTTTTTCCACAATGCTTGTTTCGTTGAGCAAAATAATTCGATTGCAATCACCATGGTCATATACTATTTTGGTCAATACATTAAAATTTGTAATGGATATCCCATTACGCGGCAATATATTTTATGTATGTTTCTAGACAAGTTGCGGAGTAACATTCAGTGTGATTGTCATCATGGCATCCTTGTCTGTCATGTCAGCACACATAATGGATCTACTTTTGTTTGCCTTGTCCAAGTAGGTGGTATAGACAACCATTATGTCCCCGACAAACAGTTGTCCAGTTTGGCGGCTGTACAAGCCCTCTATTGACAATATTTTGAATGTCACAACTCTAGACCTGATGATATTTTTTGAACAGGAAAACTAAAGTGAATGGTAGTGTGCTACAAGTACACAAATAGTATTGATGAACTATGGAGCCACAGTTTCGCAACCACACATCTTGGTCTGTAGAACATGAAACACATTCGGCGTTTCGCTTGTACTTGTTGATACTTCTTGCGAGATGGAAACCATGTATTGCAAATGGCATCAGCATATCCGCCACGCCATAGATGAATATATAGCCCAGGAAATTTATTTAGTAAACATAGTAAGAGCACAACGTATGCATCTTTACCTTTGGCCTTGTCGGTATGCCGATGTCTGGGATGACTGACTGCTCATGGTCGTCTGACTAGTCTAACTTTTTATGATGCAAGCATGTGTAGATGAACATCAGGACTAAACAAATATATGCATTGTATATTGTCCATCGGAAGGACCAAATAACCGTAAAATTGTATGCATCTTAATTTTTTAACTGGAGAAATGTTTAACAGTAAACAGGGCGTGACCGCAGGTCACCATGGCCAATTTATATATCACGGACCCCCGGAAGCTAGGGGAGCAATCTTCAACCTGCCAACTTGCCAGCCGCAATCAACAAAGTGGGTAACTATGGAATAAGGTAGAAGCAGGACCACATATGTCAGTTTGTTAGTCCACCAACTGGCGCATGAGGGAATTTTCGGAAACCACACTAAGCAGATGAATTAGAAAATAAAAGAGATAATAGAAAATGGAAAAGGTAGAAACAAGGAGCGCAAAAAGGCCCATTACTGCGAATTCATCATTTTCAAGTCTAATATTATATTCTCCCACCCGGTTTGTATATTTAATTTACTGGCACACTTGGTATACCTTTTAGAAGATTGTACCATAGAACCCTCTGTTGTTGCACAGAAGAATTCATCTCCATGTCCAAGCAACCTGTTTTTTCCAAGGCAGCAACGTCGAAGATGCAATCAAGATGAAGGCAAGTTAGTATGAAAACACACATCTAAAAGAAAAAGGAAAAGGTCTATTTACCTACCAAAGATTCCTTCGTTCTGTCCAGCGATTATGTTTCTTTAAATGCAGCACAAACACAACAGACATAAACTAGCTTAGTATGCAGGAAGGAACGTATGTAACCAAGATAACTTACCATGTAGGAAGGAACGCAACTAGTTTAACACATATATAGACCATAAATGAAATACAAAACAACGTAATATGAAACAACAGTACAAGCATGCATCTTTCTATATCCTCTTCAGCCGATGTAGTCAAGACTCCCTCCTTTTCTCCGGCTACTTTGTTTGTTTCAATGTGGGAACCCACAAAATTTAATGAACATCAATGAACGTTGGTATTCACTAGAGAACAAGCAATATGTAGATATAGCAAAACTAACTCAACAAATAGTTTACAAAGGCATAAACATGAACCTTTGTGCTTCTCTATCCATGGTTGTAAACGTCTAGCTTTTTTTCCCTGGCCAAAATATATTACAAGGAAGAAAATATCATGCAATTGCATGGCCGCAGCTAAATGATTTCTGGTTTTCCCTGGAAATTCATCTAGATATGCCTTTTAACCATGTTCTTTATCCTCTACACAGACTGTTGTGCCCACGATACAAGTTCTTATTTTTTCATGGCAAACTACCCAGACATGCTTCCAGACATGAAAATATAATCTTAAAGAATCTTTGTTGCACATATCATATCTCAAGCACAGCACAAATTGTATCATGCGCACACCAGTCTATGTAGAGGGAAAGAACATGTCATGTCATATTCGCACATCTGACCATACATGGTCTATAAATGTAGGCTGCATACATATGTTTTATTCCAACAAAAAAACAACGGATGTTGTAACTTCACATGTAATCCTCCAACAATTTTGTATGCAACTATTTTCTTTCATGGCAAGACTCGAGCACCAGGAAAATCTCACAGAATTACAGATAACAGCCTCTGCAAAAATGGAAAATAACACAACTGCAGATTGACTGGTGGGTGCAGGGGATGAACACCGTAAAGCGCCCCAAAAAAACAATAACAATCCAAAAAAAAAGAAAAAAGAAAATCTCCAACCACCGTCGCTGCACCCCAACCCTGCAAGGCCGAATCAAATAAAAGAAACCGGCAAGGACCAAACCAGCGAGAAAGAACGAAGAGTATGAACTACACCCCCAGGGCCCCAAAGCGCAAACCCCAGGTAAGCAAATAGAACCAGCAACCCAGGAACCAACGAACCTGCAAAAGCCACTGAATCAGTGAACAACATATGTATCTCCAACAATTACGAAACTGCAGCCGAAGCAGAAAAGGAACTGGAAACATACAAGGAACATGAAACTACAAATAAGCAAACATTCTTACTTGCAAACTGTAAACACTGAATAGCAAACAAGGAATACAAAATGAAACTATGGCATCGAAACTTACTCCAAAACGATGAAATGCAGGAGTGCAGGTAGAATCGCGAGTTAAACAACAAAAAACAGCAACTGAGAAACCAGCAAAGAAGAGCCACTCACCGAACCAGTAAACAATGTATCTTGCTTCAACAATTACGAGGATGAAACATACAATGGCAACACCCGACAAACCAACAAAGAAGAAGCAGTCACCGAACCAGTAAACAATGTATGTAGCTTCAATGGCAGAACAAGGATGAAACATACAATGGATATTGAACTTGTAACATCCTCGGCCGTCATCCCACTGGCCGGGCAAACGCTACTGTGCGGAACAACATCATTCTCATACTTAATTAATAACATGCATTTAAGTTATATTAAACACATTTAACTCAGAGTAAGCACAAGATTACTGCTAACATAAATAATCCCTATCATTAACAATAATTCATATGCACAAAAGAATACATGATACATATAAGCATCACAGGCATGCAAAACATAATATTAAGCATAAGCTGATACTTATCTTTGAAACCATGGTAATTCCACCAACCACGTCCAAGCCTTCCATGAACCTCCCAGCCTTAGACCACGCTACTCATCATGCTCAGTAGTGGGTCAACCCCGAGCTGGGACTAAGCTCCACCCAAGGTAAGGAATCCTAGTCTAGGCTGAGGTTACAGGGAAAACTGCACAGAATAACCGGAAGGATTCTTCCCAAGATGCCTTCTTACGCCCACTACTCACGGACTCTCATTCCCCACATGCATGTTCCGCCCGAGAGTATACACCTTCACAAGCACAGTCCATCAGTGCTTCACCTCCCTCTCTGGGTTTCGGCAACAGGTCGGATCAAGAAGTCTTAGAGCTTCGTAGCTGGTGTTGGACTCTCTCTGGAAGAATGCCACTTTCCAACAGACTCCTTCACCTGAAAATAGCTTCTCACAGGCCTGACAGACTGCCTCTTCAACTAAGGGCCTTAAAACCCAGTTCTTCAGCCCCTTCCGACTCAATTCCCACGCGGTGAGGATAACCACAACACAACCCCACTCAGGAAAACATAAAACAATAACCTACAGACAGATTGGGTATGGATTCAGCTCTGCAATGGCAGATAGACTGGGTTATGGAACTCACAAGTCAACTTTCCCCTCCTGACCAGTTCTCTCAATGGTGCATAGGTATGTCAAGGGCAGACGCAGACCAATAACAGAATCAGATGGATGATGCTTTGGTCTTCAAGAAGACATCTCGGTTTTATAGTTCTCAGAGTTGTGTGAGGGTATCTGAAATCAGACGCAAAGGATGATGGAATGAGGAGCGACCCCTCCACGGCTGACTTCTGCAGTTTTTTAACTGCATGTGCCTAGGTCGACACATGTCACCCATGAAGCGTCATGCACTCCATCAGCATGTTTTCCTCTCCAGGAACTTAGGAAACAACATATATTTCACATGGCTTTTGGAATAATATTAAAATATTACTCCCAAGGACCTAAGCCCCTGGGCTCAACACTTAGCCTCTCTTTCCAACCTTCCAGCCCCCAATCCCTTACCCAATCTGTGGAAGCTTAGTCCCCCATCACTCATTCATCATGGTCGGTCTGCACGCAGCGGTGTTTATATTTTTTATTAATGTTATGCATGATTACATATACAAAAGTAAGCTCTCGACCTTAACACTTAGGCTCTCCGGCCTAATAACACATAAGCCCACCAGCTTATATAAACTTGTCTCACAAGCCTATAAAAAATAATTACAATTCATAACTCAAGCTCTATACTTCATAGACATGATTTACAACAGGGCTCGGCCTTGGGGACATTACAATCCCCTCCCCTTATTTTGCACTGTCCTCAGTGCAATTTTACACTACATCTGCAAGATTTTCAAAATTTTCAAAAAGATGCAAGTACTCTTCCCACATAACATATTCATGCTCCCATGTCGCGTCCTCAGGAACGTACCAGTTCCACTGGACCTTTACAAGCCCTATAGCTCGATTCTGGAGCTATTTTTTTTTCCTGTCCAATATGCGCACAGGATGCATTTGCAGGACACTTGAATCACATTCCAATCGATAACATGATTAGCATCTGGTATATATTTCTTAAGCAATGAAACATGAAACACATTATGTATAGTCATAG
>SNQJ01S0264003.1:0-12063 GCA_010110895.2 Picea sitchensis | reverse complement strand
CATTGATGTACAACCTCATGTGTCTATGCAACATGAGATTCTAGATAATGATAGATGGAATGATGTAGTTCATAATCCTAAAACTCATTTCAATAGTTGGATTAATTTATCACTACCATTACCACCACCTCCATCTAAGCATCCACTTCAGCACATTATCTCAATGGCTTCACATGCACTGTCATCTCAGCAACATGAAAACCATAAATCATTATCTCAAGAGCCTGAACCATGCAGAGGAAATCAACCTATCTACTCTCTTAGTTATGGTTCATCTTCCCATTATGTTACTTCTCACTTCATTCCCCAAAATCTTGAGGTAAGAAACATCACTTTTGGTGATATTCACCCTAAGGAATCTACAAATGAAAGTAGAAAGAATACTAAGGTAGAGTTACAGACACACAGGATGGCATCATCTCATAATAGTGAACAAAGGAGGATAGACTCTCATAAAAAATATGACTTTTGAGTTTATGATGGCTCTTTTTTTTTTGCAGATGACTATTAGACATATCTACACTTATATTTTGGACAGTATGCAGTATTGATCTATTTTTGGCATATTTAACTTATTTTGGGAGTCACGGGTGTATTTATGACATGATTATTTATTTGGGGGCTATTGGATGCACATTTATTTTATGAAATGGCATGCATATTAAGTTTATGGAGGTACATGGAGATATTGAAAATTAAACAATAAAGATACATAGGGGTCCCCACCTACTAGTTATTATTTTTTTAAACACTTTGTTTTTATTATTTATTAAAAGTTGTCCCACTTAATCAAAATTTGTTAACTACATTTTTGGACATGAAATCCTTTTTGGTTATGTTACTTGTAACTATAATGTAAATATGAAGAGTCATAGGTGATAGGAACGGTCACCCACTTGGGAAGACCAAGAGTCATTTACTCATGTATATATTCACCTATCTTACTAATGTAATATCATCAATGTGGAGCTATCTTTTTTGTTATTCCTGGCCTAAAAGTGGTATCAGAGCCACGTTAACTTCATGAATCATTATTTGGTTGTTTTCTCTCTCTAGGCATACAAAAATTCCTCCCTATCTACTCACCTACCTACTGGAACCCTAACTGATTATATGGTCTCTTCTCAATATGCTTGTCTCTCTTTGTGCTATGGCTTATTCTTTGTTGATGGTCGCTCATATATCAATTTGAGTCCAAGGTTTTCTCATGATGGTCTAAACCCTAACCCTAAACCTAATTTCGCTGCATTTTCTCACGACCTTACCAGAATTTAATTCGTTCCCTTTGGCCTTCAACCACTAGAGAAACCCTACGTGCGTTATATTCCTGGTAAAATCCATCGAACTTTAGCAGGTTGCATACACTCAAACCATGGTAACTTGGTATCCCATCACGCTGCACAAGTTTCATTAAAGTCATTGGTATACAATGCATCGTAGTCTTTGATGCATGTACTTCTTCAAATAAACCTCTCATGACCTCTCTTCACAAGTATCACACAACCTCATTTAATATCCTCAAACTGGTATCATTGCTTGATACATTCCTCACGCTGACAATTATATCCATACCAAACCACATTATGATACAGTTGTGGGATTAACAGAGTCGATAGTTATTACATTTGATCATTTATATTTCACTTGGAGCCCTCTCATACAAGTTGCCTTGTAACTCCACTTGTAAGCTCGTAACTCATAGCACGACCCTTGTCCTCTTACAAAATAAATTCATCATTTTAATTTGAATCCAAATCTCCTGGATCTAGTGGTGGTGAACTACTTTCCAATCCCCCTAAGCATGTCTCCATTGAATTCAAAGACTCCCCAAATAAACCAGAAGCATATACACTAGAATTATTTTGGTGACTTGATATCGTCGATATTGTAGTGATTTCATTTTCCTCCAAGGTTGAATATGATAATTTGCTTGAATATTGTGAGGAGACCCCAAATAACCATGTCAGGTAATTCCATCTACAAAGCTACCAGCACCAACATCCATATTGACTCCCAAATTGTTTTTCCAACCTTGCCAATGTTGTGGTATATTATCAACTTGTGAGCATACATTATTTGTTTTTTATGTGAGTGTCCATCATTTTTGCTATGACCTGTAGGTTACCTACACCCCTCCTGGTTCCATTGTCCATTTTAATGGTGAAGATCGATTATATTCCTAGTGTATCAAGACAGTTCTAATATTTTATTTGAATCAACTCCATTATAGTTTCATTTTCCAATGTGTACGTGAAGGCAGAAGACAATTCATTCTCTTATATCTACATGTGAAGCTTCCAGTACTCCAGTTTTTAGACAACATAGAGGCAATAAGAGAAGACATAGAAAGAAGAAGCTCAGAGGCCGGGGGGTTAGCATAATCCCCGAGAAAAAATGGACCTTCATTGTACTCACTACAGAATGAATGGGTCACATGAAGCCTCCGACTATATATTTCCATGGAAGAAGATCAAAGAAGACAAAGATAGAACCTCATACCTGGAGAAAGATAAATCACTTGTTCATTATGTTGTTGTCTATTGCAATATAGGAGTAACTGAAGATCTATTTAATACTTCATTTGCATATTGGGGAGATGCATGGCTTCTTGATACAAGCCCACATAACATTTAGAAGAGATTTCTTCGAATAATTTAATGAAAATGTAGATGGCATAGTGTACTTTGCAGATAGATCTAGTCTCGGGCCTTCAGGTATGGGCACCATCAAGATTAAGTTGCTTAGACTCCCATATTTTATTTTTCACAATGTGCTCGATATTCCTGAGTTGTAAAGAATTTATTTGTCCCTTGTGCACATCATACATCAAGGCCAATTTTTCCGTATGTTCCGTGGAAAAGTCGAGAAAAGGAAGGACTCTGAAAACATGGTTTTCATGACCGAAATAGAAGATGGAATATTTTTTAATCTGAATGGGACATCTTCCCATACACACATTGTTGCGTACCTCTCTCATCATGAATCGGGTATAATTCCATCTATTCTTTTTTGGCATGCTAGATTTGGTCATATCAATTATGAAAGTCTTCATTTATTGAAAAAGAATGGTGTTTCTGGTCTACCTACCATCCCTAGAAAAATGAAACAATGTGATGTTTGTATTATTGGAAATCATAGCAAACAACATTTCCATGATTCTACTTCCAGAGCATGTAGAAGACTTGAACTAATTCATTTTGATTTGTGTGGCCCTATGCTTGTTCTTTATGCAAATGGAAACAAATATGTCATGACTTTTATTGATGATTACACCAGAATGTGTTGGGTGTATTTGTTGAAAGACAAATCACAAGCTTTTGAAACTTTTAAAAAATTTCATGTATGGATTCAAAATGAAGCTTAGTCTTGTATTGGTTATGTCCGCACTAATAATGGAAGAGAATATACTTCTACAATTTGAAATCTACCTTCTCCAACATGGGATCAAACATCAAACCACAATTCCATACAAATCCCTAACAGAATGGTGTGGTTGAACGAATGAACAAGACACTTCTAAATATGGTTTGTTCCATGATGTTTTTCAAGAATGTTAAATTAATGTTTTGGGATGATGCAGTTCTATGTGCAGTTTATGTAAAAAACAGGTGTCCATATCATGCTCTCAAAAACAAGACGCCATATGAAATGTGGTATGGCCACATTCCTTCAGTGATGCATCTCAGGGTATTTGGTTCCACCTATTATGCCTTGATTCCTAAGTAGCAAAGAAGCAAGCTTGATGCAAGGAGTCGGAAGTGCATCTTCTTGGGGTACTCAAATACCACCAAGGGGTATCATATTTACGATGAGATAAACAAGAAGTTCATCCTTTCCAAAGATGTGATCTTTTTTTAATCCACCAAGAAAGATGAAATTGTTGAGAGGCAGCTTGATAATCTGGACAGATTCACATTTGTAAAGACATATCATGAATTTGATGATGATATTCCACATCTTGAAGGGGGGATCCCTATCTTGGGTCAATATTTGGAATCTCCTTGTGTAGCACCATCTCCCCCACATGAAGAAGTTCATCCCACTTCATTAGAACCTAAAGTCAAGTTGGATGATGTGATCGAGAGGATTGAAAATATGAGACTTGATGAGAACTCAGCACCATCTCAATCAGTCGAGCAACATGGACCATCTCAAAAAGGTCTACCAAAATGGCTCAAAAAAACACTTGAAAGTGTTCATCTTGGTGATATTGGAAAGACAAGAACCAGATTGTCCTCAAAAAAATATGGAGGTAATATAGATAATTCAAACTCAGGTGATGTAGAAGATATGGATGTTTCATATGGTTGTGAGTTTAATTTATCTACTAACCATGAACCACTAAAGAATCCACTTCTCATGATGAATGGAAAGAATCCATGATGAAGGAATATGATGCTCTCATCAAAAATGTGACATGGAATTTGGTGGACCCTCCATATGGAACCAAACCAATTGGATGCAAGTGGGTATTCAAGAACAAGTTCAGATCAAATGGCTCACTTGAAAAGCACAAAGAAAGGCTCGTGGAAAAAGGATTTGCACAAAAATAAGGTGTTGATTATGAGGATACTTTTTCCCCCATAGAAAAATGGGATACCATTTGTACTCTATTTTCCATGGCAACACAAAATGGATGGAAAATTCATCAAATAGATGTGAATACTACTTTCTTGAATCGAGACTTGAAAGAGAATGTGTTCATGTCTCAACCAGAAGGATTTTTTATGAAGGGACAAGAACATAAGGTATGCAAGCTCATCAAATCCTTGTGAGGCTTGAAACAAGCACCATGAGCATGGTATGAAAAGTAAATTAAGCATCTTTTGAAATTAAATTTCAAGCATTTTAATCTTGAAGATGCAACTTTGTTTGTCAAGAAAGTTGGAAAAATTGTTGTATATCTTGTAGTATATGTAGATGATTTGTTCATAATAGGGAACAATGAGAACTATATTGCATCCATTAAAAAAGAGTTGAAGAAAGGTTTTTAGATGACAGATTTGGGACATCTTCACTATTATTTGGCCATTGAAGTGATACAAAATCCAAAATACATATTCATCTCCTAGAATAAGTACATTGGAGAACTGTTGAACAAGTTTGACACGACTGAGTGCAATCATGTTTCTACTCCAATGGAATAGAATTTGAAACTCACATCAAAAGAAGGGAATGAATTTGAGGATGAAACCAAGTATAGACGGCTTGTGGGAAGTTTTATCTATCTTACAACCACCAAACTAGACATTCCATTTGTTGTTGGGATTCTTTCAAGGTTCATGAAAAAGCCTTGTGAAGTACATTAGTCTACTGCAAAAAGAGTTCTAAAATACTTGAAAGGAACTCAAGATTTTGGACTTAGGTATTATAAGGTGGATGACTTTAACCTGATCAGATATTCTGATTCATACTTTGATGGAGATAAGGAAAATGGAGTATCAACTTCAGGATATCTCATGAGTCTTGGATCAGCAGTTGTCTCCTTGAGATCATGCTAACAATTAGTTCTAGAAGATTCCACAACAAAGGCAAAGTATGTGGCAATTGTAGAAGCGACAAAGGATATTATGTGGCTCGGGAAAATACTTGAATATTTGCAAGAGAAACAAATGAATTCTACTCCTCTTCTAGTTGAAAATACTTATGCAATCAATTTGACCAACAATCCTAGATTTCATGATCAAACAAATCACATCAACACAAAGTATCACCTGATTCGATATCATGTAGAGGCTAAGACAATTCACCTAAGACATTGTTCCGCAAATGAGAAAATTGCATACATCTTCACCAAAGTGCTTGGAAGAGAAAATTTTGAGAAGTTTAGAATGAATCTTGGATTCACACACACCCCTTCATATTAAGGGGGGAAATGTTGGAAACATAATCCTTTATGGTTATGTTACTTGTAAATATAATGTAAATATGAAGAGTCGTAGGTGATAGAAATGGTCACTTGCTTGGGAAGACCAAGAGTCATTTACTCGTGTATATATTCACCTATCATACTAATGCAATATCATCAACATGGAGTTAAATTTTATGTCATTCCTGGCCTGACATACACAACTAAAGGTAGTTGAAACTAATCAAACTACCTTTTGGAAGAATAAGAAGAAGACTTGATGAAGGGACAGGCATGAGAGAATATAGAGGCAAAATTCTGAGAAGGTTTTCTCTTGCTCTGAAGTGAGATTTCATTTATATTCCATTCATTTTTTAATTACATAAGGATTGAACCTTCTTGTTGACAGTAGGGTTATATTGAAGGTGGAAATAAAAAGGACTAACAAGCATAGATTTTTTACATGCTTCAAAAGGTCAATCATTTGTTTTGATAGTATGATAATTGTAATTTGATTTCTGAATTAGTTTTCAGTGATGATTGGAATTATTTTTCAAAGTCAAGAGAGTGATACATTTGTAGCTAGCTGATCCAATCTTCTTAGTCTTGGTATTTTTCTTTGAATACATCAGTTATCTATGTGTGATGTAACATTCCATTGTAGACTTGTAAGTATAACTTTGGTCCTTACCCTCACAAGGGTATGAAAATAAAGTTTTGGCTATAATTTATAATTAATCAATAAAATCACTAGTTGGTTTTGGTCTCATCTTTGGACTTGTTGTAGAATGATGTCTCAGATTTTCTTTCTTGATTATTTTTCAAATTTTTTATAAATTTTAAATACAAGCATTTTTCTTGTTTTCTCTTGTTAAAACACATACACATAAAATGGAATTAGGCCCAAGTACATATTGCTTGATGGATAATTGATATTTTTGTTAAATCTATAAATCCAGGGTGGTAATCCCACCTATATTTCCTTGTCCCGACAAGATTCGAAAATGTTGGTATAATGACTTCCATTCCTTTTCATCAACAATTATTTGGCGACCATACTAGGGAATGAACCATTCAATGGTTCTTCTCCAATTTTTTATTTAATGCTCATATTTCTTTTTAGAAGCAATGTATTTTCTTACCTTTCCTAATCATGAATAAACCAGATTTTGATTTGATTACCAGTGTGTCCATACATGATTATCCTCTTTTTGAAGGTTATCCATGGGAATCTTCTCACGATCATGTTGACAAGCTCATCCATTTTTTTCAATATGTTGGGGTCCTACATGTTTATACTTCTTCTATCATTTTTCCCCTTTCTCTTCATGGAAATTGTTAGCGTGTAGTGGGCAGACCCAGGGTTCAAAATGAAATTGCCAAGAAAACCCTCAAATACTGTCCCTTTTGGCATCACTCACAAGCAGGTGAAGTCTCACCCAAGATATCTATGGGAACTACAGGAACCAAATCTCTGAAATGATAAAGGGATGGGAGGCAATCCTTATAACCATTATACCTAGAATCTGTTCAGTATTACTTATATCATGTGAACAGAAACATAGTAGCATGTAACATATTCATAGTTACAAAACATATATCATATGCGACAATAAACAGAACATCAAACACATCATAACACATAGACACCATGATTGATGTTGTTCACCCATATGGGCTACATCCATGATGGTCGGATTCTTATTATATTATTTAGAACATCCACTACAAAATATGTGCACTGGGCTCATACATTATGTCTCATACAAAATTACCTTGTCGTTCTCTTATTCACCTACTCACTATCTATCTTCATATCCTCTATATCTCTCTTGTCACTCGTATATATCCCAAAAACCTTACATATTTATATTACATATTTATACAATTACAATGGGGCTTGGCCCATATCGATGGACCCAAAATGCTTAACGGCTTCCAACGATCTTCCTTCTTTTGTGTGCCCTGGTCCCTAAATCTGAAAGTGTGCCAAATATCTTTCCTTATTTTGTGTGTGTTGATCCCAAGTCGACATGTCACTTTGTTCGTGCGGTTTTCTCCTGCACATTTCCCAAAATTGGTCCCCAAAATCCTGTCCCAACAAACCCCCAACACTCACGTGTGGCTCGTCTCGAGCCACTCAGTCCTTTCGTTGCACTTCTTGGCACGTCGTAATGAGCTTCTAAAAATTTTCCTTCATGGTTGTGACCTTCTCATTTTCCTGTCCTTATTTTGCCAAAATACTCTCTATTGTCTGTGTGATAATGGGGGTCTTCAATTTCTTTGAGTTGTCTTTCACTCCTTGCTTTATTTTTCCTTGTGTAGTTGTAAGTTCTTATGTCACCCAAAATGCTTCCTCATGTAGTGGCTCAAGATTCTGTGTGATTGTTTGTTGTTCATATTTTATCTAGTTTATCTCAAGGTACAGTTGTTTATTCTCAACTATTGTAGTCATTCATTATGTTGTTCGCAAGGTGTTTATTGTTTCTTTGAATTTATGTGCATTCTCCTGCACAATCTGTAACCTTTGTTCTATTGCTTGTAATTCAGCATCCTCCAACAATTGAGTCCACACTTGTGTACTGCCTTCATATATATATCTGCATCCATCATCCAAACTCCTAATACTCTCCATGGTCTTCATAGTTGTATTCTCTCACTGCTCCATTTAATATGGTGGGGTACTCGACATTGTGCAAGCCTCCAAATCTATTATCTTTGCATGGAGGCACTGAATGGCTTCGCTTATCTTCATCACTTGACCTTCCAAGGGAGTATTTACTTCCATTTGTACCTCTGGGATGTTGTTGTATACTTCTTGCACTACCTGTAGAAACCTTGTTGTTCTTTGTGTAGCCTCACCCTGCTCTAGCTGTATTTTTTTATACTTTGCGTGTAGTTCTTCTTTGTCTACAGTCACTTTGACCAACTCCGTAGAAGTCGATTCTGTGTGAAAATGGATCTATTGTGTGACACTTGTCTGCACGATGTGTATCACGTTCAACGGTAACTGTGACAACACTAAGTTGATATGACTTAATGCTTGTGCACACTCCTGCATTTTTATTGTGGGGAAATTTATGGCTCGTATTGATATCTTCATGATCTGGTGTGTTGACGATGATTTTTTTCAACAGTACTTAGTCGGCAAAGCGTTGTTAGGCTCCCCCTCTCATTTTGCAATTGCTTGCACAAAGTCTTGTGCACTCCCACTGAGTTGCTTCTACACATTCAAATAAAACGTCATTAAAGAATATTTATTTTTTATTTTATTTTTTTATAAAGAAGATGGTCACTGATCAAGTTTAAAGTTGCACATGATACAGGCTCTCAAATAAACACTGGTTTACTACAAGCATTCGACAAGGAAGATGTGGTATTTGGTAAAATTATTAAGGCTCATGAGCTATTGCGTGTGGATTCCACTTCTCATCGTATACATCTCCTAACTTCATTATTGTATACCTCACCTTATTACCAAAACCTTAACTTATAATTTTATGCACCTTTTTATACCTTATGCTAAATACATCATTATATGTGCCATGATGTTTCACTATATTAAAATCATGTGTTAGCCTTCACTTTGCTAACTTACTCCATCCAATGCTTTTTATTCCATATTTTATTAGTAACTTTTCCAATATCCATTATACCATGACCTCCATTCATATATTTTCAAAAGAAAATGTATATATCATATCCACATATCAGCCTTACTATTCAAAGAAAACATCTTCATTTCCACTTTATGGACTGATTATTTATGCCACCAAATATGTCTAATATCCTAAATACATTCAGAAGAGCATTATTGTAAGGCGAGCAATATAATTCTTTTGTAAAATAAATATTTGAAGCGTTGAAAGTCATTCATAGACATAAGAGTGAGTGTGTGCATCTTGTATCTAGTAATCTGAAACGTGAAATCTCATGCTCTTTTATTTTGGTCTGTTGAAGGAGCGAAATTTGGAAAAGATTAAAGTGTGGTTCAAAAAAAACCTTTGAATAAAAAAGAGTTGGCAAGGAAAGAGGAAAATATTACCACTGTTAATGATAATGTCTGGTTAAGTGTTCACAAACCAAAGTTGAAGGCGGATTTGACAACTTGTGTGGAGAAACATGTTTTATGTTTGATGCTATTTTAGATGAACGTGTCTCAAATGATTAAAGTTATCGAGTTTTTGTGGAGCCAATTTTTCCAACCGTATTTCAGCGAACAAAAGCCACATGCTTTACATACGGTCAAACAAGAAGTGGAAACAAATTTACAGTGCAGCCTTTGCCACTAAGAGCCTCAGAGGATATACTTAAGCTGATGAACAGACCTTTCTATCAAGAACAAGGATTTTGCTTGTGGCTTAGTTTCTTTAAGAAGATAATTACACATTTAATTCATGTAGCAGAAAAGGAATTTGTGCAATTGACATATACTGATGTTTTTGAACTACTTTTGAAAGCAAAGGAAAAGTTTGAATTCTCGATAGCATGGGGATGTGATTTTCAAAGGGAGCATGAGTGCTATATAACAGAGGAAGCCTTTTCTAGTTACCTGTTATTATAACAGATTATCCCAAAGATATAAAATCTTTCTATATGCGAGAAAATGCAGATGGGAAGAATGTAGAAGCTATGGATGTTTTAGTTCCAAGGGTGGGTGAGCTCATTGGTGGAAGTCGGCGTGAGGAACGCCTTGAATTATTAGAGAATCGAATGGAAGTGTTGAAGATCAGAAAAGAAATTTATTGGTGGTATCTAGATTTACGACATTATGGTTCAGTTCCTCATGCTGGGTCTGGATTGGATTTCGAGAGTCTCATCCATTGTGCAACTAGAATGGATAGAATTTGAGATGTTATACCATTTCCAAGGACTCCTCGCTGTGCAGAATTTTAGGTTCAAATGAGAAGTTCTATGGAGGAGATATTTATGTAATTATTGTTGGTGATCCTGGATTGGGAAAGAGTCAGTTGTTACAAGTTGTTGCATCTATTGCACCCCAAGGAATCTATGTATGTGGTAACACAACTACTAATGTTGATCCCATTGTTGCAGTGGTCAAAGATGCTATGAAATGCGATTATGCTTTTGAATCAGGAGCAATGGTCCTTGTTGATCGTGGAGTGTGTGAGAACTTGAAGATAAGTGCAACGCTTCTGTCACATTTTGATATTGTATCTATTTTGATTGATTGAGGTTTATCAAACCAGAAAAGTGCATCATGAGGTTTCAACTGAGTCCCGACAACCAGATCCACAATGTTCTCCATGGCCAGTCTTGCCATCACATGTTGCAGTTTTGTGCCAAGTAACAAGATTAAAATTACAGGGATCAATGATATCCGGAAGTACAAGTTCAGTCCATGCAAATTGAAGAACTACGCAAAAAAGTCCCTAGAATCTAGGGCTGACGTTTTGAAGGTTGGTGTACCCAAGTTCATAAGAAGACAATGATTTGCATTGACAATTCTGAATGGATGAGAAATTGGGATTACTCTCCTGCTCGCTTCCAGGCACAAGCTAATGCTATTAATCTTATTTGTGGGGCAAAAACTCAGTCCAATCCAGAGAATACAATTGGCATTATGACTACAGCAGGAAAAGGTGTACGTGTCCTAGTGACTCCCACAAGTGATTTTGGAAATATTCTTGCATCCATGCATGGTTTGGAAGTTGGTGGAGAAATGAATCTGACATCTAGTGTTCAGATTGCATAGTTAGCTTTTAAACATCATCAGAACAAAAAACACCAGCAGTGTATCTGATAAATTGTGAAGCAAGAAATGTAGAGAACAAAAAAAGTATATTAGAATGTAAGAAGAAAAGTACAAAATGAGTACATGAAGAAGATGTGAAGAAGTAAGTACTATGCAAAGGGAAATAGTTGAGCTAAATAGGCTCAAGCAAAACAAGAATAGACAGTACAGCTGGCCAGGACAGCTGGCAGTGTACAGTCAACCTGTTGAGGTTACATTATATTTAACACTCCCTCTTAAACTCAACAGTTACAAATATCAGCACTGATTATACCTAAGTGATGTCTCTGAAAATCAAAAACCGATTTTCCTAGTGGCTTTGTAAACATATCAGCAAGCTGATCTCGAGAACCACAGAATTGTAGTGCAATATCACCATTATTGACTAGCTCGTGTATGAAATGAAAACGAGTGTCAATGTGTTTGCTTTTCTTGTGAAACACATGATTTTTGGATAAAG
>SNQJ01S0264002.1:0-12063 GCA_010110895.2 Picea sitchensis | reverse complement strand
AATATACATGTCAAGAAACCATATCAATACAATCATAAATGTAAACGGTACTGTGAACATATCAATACAATCGTAAATGTATTGAAATCAATGTCAAGGGGAAACTAGAAATCCAAGAGGTAGAATGAATGGGAAATGGTGGGCGCCAAGTCTCAGTATGGTCTGGCTCCAATATAGTTTCCAGGAGGGTAGTAATTGCAGGTGATAAAGGTGTCGCCACTGTTACATTTGATGACCGCGCACCCAACTTTAGTTGTTGTTCTCCAAACAATCTGAGTGTAGTGGGTGCAGTCTTGCCCGGAGCTACAACTATTATTTGCATAATTATACCACTTCTTTTCATCTACCCATGCACCAACAACTTCTCTAGCATTCCAACCTCTGCCACTCCCCCAAAATATATTCTTTCCGAAGGGACCATCCGAATGTTGAAGCAGACAGTCACCCCATCTTTCCCTTGCATAAGTATGGGCATAATTTGTAAGCTTGACATCCCATTTGAGTGGAGGGACTCCCACTTGCCTCCTTGCCTCATTCTGTGGAACCAGAAATCCTTGAATCGTTCCATCAATACTCGTACCTATTGCAACCATTTGTAGGTTGCACAATACAATGCTCAAGGTAGCGACTACAACCAGTAGGCACAGTCGCCTGCTCATTTTGACTACAAAAATAAAAAGATATATAAGTAAAGTAAAGTTAGTGAAAATATCAACAATATTTTCACAAGTATTACAATACATAAGAGATATTTCATTTGATTGCAACTTTTCTCTAACAAAATGAAATTGAGCATCAACATGCTTTGTCTTTGCATGAAAAATCAGATTATTCTCCAGCTTGATTGAACTTTGATTATTGATTTATGCATTTGATGATTGTTGGTACTTTTTATTTTTTCTCCAACATCTTGAAAGTCTTCGGCAAGGCAACTATTTAAGTTGTTGCACATAAGACTTTATATTAAGCAGGCTGGGAACTTCGAATCGATGGGTTGTTTTTACTGCCTCCATGAAACAACCAGATCAAGTAAACATATCAGTGGTTTGATATTCGATCGTATTCGGATTACCGTTAATCAGTCGGAAGTAACCTCTCATCAGCATCCAGCCATCAATTTATTTAAAGCCATAATCAAGTGTTCCTTATAGATACCTAAGTACTACCTTTGTTGCATTCCAATGACTTTCTAGAGTTTTCTCCATAAAATGACTTAATACTCACAAAATATGCAATGTCGAATTAAGTTTGGTGAGATAATTCAAACTACCCACCATTTGTTGATACATTGTGGCATTCACCTCAACCGAACCATCATCACAAAGAAAGTTTCCCATTCTACTACGTAGAAGGGCAATAAAGATTGGTCCATTTAAATCTCTTAAATTCTTCTCGACATGCCTACGACAAACAAAAGTTTGGCACTTCTCAAACATCAAGACCCTGGGAAGTAAGTGTAACTCACCGAGATCTCGACAAAACTTTGTTAATTTTTGCGGGTTTATTGTTTAGAACTTGCGGGCAACACGGTGCGGTCAGCTAACATAAATCAATACGCATATATCACCGCTCACATCAAATTTGGTATACATATTTGGATCGCTTTTCCTCCTCATAAACCATTTGAAGAGAAAGAAGAGTCATCATCTTCTCATGCACCATGACCTATGTGCCTTTTTAGTCGATACCAATGCTTTCTTTAACTTACACTAAAGTGTTCTTTTCCACTGATCACAAAACCAACCGGGTTGAAATCACGATAAAATATATTTCAACTTTCCACCATTCAAGTGAGTTAACATCTAATTGAAGTTAGCCGAAACTGTCGTGCCTGTAGCTAAAGCAATTAACGTTATGATAGTATTCAATTTAGCTCTTGGTGCAAATGTTTCAGCATAATCATACCTTCTATTTGTGAGTACTTGCGCTTTGCGGTGTGGCCGCATATTTATCTATACTTCTGTCGATTTAAGCGGACATCCATTTTCATTCAATGGGTTTTTTTATGTTTAGGCAATTCAGTGAATTCCCAATTATTGTTTTTCATTATATGGTTACTTCTTCCTCCATTTGCTTCATTCATAATTTTCGATTTGCTTCATCCAAAACTCATGGTTTCACTTGACATTTACATTCTACTTTCATTAGGGCATGGTCTATCGTCTCGGGGGCAGAACTTTGGCCTCGCGAGAATCTTCTCAACTGATCATCTTCCTCCCCACTTTAGCTAATTATCTTTCGGTGAACTACTGGAACATAAGGCTTGAGAAAGGAAAGTAACGTATCAAGACACCTTGAATTCTATTTTAAATGGCTATGATGTTTATGGCAAAACCAAAGTATTGAGGAATTGCTACCTTTCATCATGCGTGAACGCTCACCGGTTTTGACATTTAGGTGACTCCATTCTCGTGATTTGCTGATTTTATAAAGGCGTTATCTGCCAGTCTCTTTACTGTGTATTTGGTGAATTCCCACGATTTATACTCTCCCCGGTGAGCAGAGGATTTTTGATGGATTTTTTCGGTATGCTTTTCCACCATGGTTCTAAATTCGTTAAATTATTCGAAAACATCACTTTTTCTTCTAAGAAAGTAAACCCAAGTGTATCTCGTTAATCATCAATAATATATATAAGTAAAATTCACCTCCCTAAGACCCTGGAAGTGCATAAGGCCCGCAAACATCAATATGCACAAGATCTAACACAGCTACTGTTCTCTCTTCTTATCGAGGGATTAGAGGGGAATTCATCTCATGCATCTTTTCTAATGCGCATCCATCACAAAGAAACATTCTCATTATTTAACATGGGAAGTCTTCAACCATATTCACTACGTAATAACAATAATCGGGGACCATTGATGTAGCCATACCTTTGATGCAAAAGAATATCTGTTGGCATAGTCGCAAAATTCAGTTAGATGTACTTTTCTGAAGTAACATCAAAGTTTGTATAAATATCTCGAGATCTTCGCCATAGCGGTTTTGAATTGGTCAATAGATCTTCACTATGAGATAATTCTGAAAAGATTCAGCTTCAGGATTACGATCTATAATGGTGGACATATCAAATTTTTACGTATCCACGACACATACACCACATTCAGATGTAATGAGAGCGATTACCATTAGAGCAATGTCCTGAAATATCCCACTTATCCCTTGATCTGATGAGTGTTGTCATCTCCAAGATATATGTTGCCTCCATTATGTATTTCTTTGAAATTGGTGTACCCGTCTTGTATGTCGCCTGTCTTGATGCCGAATCCACAAACCATGCATTAGAATCATCCTTTTCAGTAGATAAAGTAGCGTTTGACACAAACAACCTAAGATCTCCTGATTCAAAATTTGGGGGTTGATCAATATCATCACTTGCAATAAACAATATGAGATCATAATTTGAATATTTTTCACTACATGGCCACGAATGTGTTCTAGGTTTATTCCGAGCCTCATCACATTTCTTCTTATGAAGTCTCAACAAATATGTCTGGAATTGACCAAAATAAAAAAGAGCACTCTTTGACTGTCGTGGAGTGCATGCACTGATTCGACCTTGGAGTTTGTCTTCTTTGTGATGAACTAGCTCTCTGCGATGAACTGCCTCCTACTTGCCTTTTTTCTCCCGATCTCCCTCTCACGGATCTCTTATTCGACCGCGATTATTAATGTTGTTCCTAAGGCACAGATTCCATACCTCTCTTCCTCTGCGACCAAGTACCGTATTCTTCAAAAGTAGGACTTTTCTCCCTTGTTGGGAGACCTATTATGAACATCTAATAATCTTTTAGCGTACCATTTAAGGTAATAGTGACCAGATCATTGTTGGAAACTGTTTCCCCTATTTTTCCTAGCTTGTCTTTCACCTCTTTAATGCGACCAAAATGGGCTAATGGATTCGACATCCATTTTAATGCCTAGCAATTTAGTTTTTAGTAACAAAATGTGATTTGTGTTTCTATTTTCATACAAGGCTTTAAGCATTGTCCACGTTTCAGCAGTGGTAAGCTACTGTATGGCGGAATTATGCTATCAACTGCTGGAACATACATAACAAAACCTTTTTCCCTTGTTTTCCTCTGCTTATCTCGGTCTTGGATACGTGTTGTTGGCGTAAGCACCCGGCGACCACACTTGAAAACTTTAGCCCGGTTCCCTTCACAATGGGTCCAGAAACCTGCGCTTAAGCCCGAGCATCATCTGATTTTCTAGTTAATGAAATTCAGAGCCGCCTATTGTTGGCTTCATTGGGGTGAGTCTCTACCAAAGGATTAAACTCTCTGCAAGTGTACGCTCATTCAAAATTAAATTAATAGATCCTTGGTGTATCACCAAACACACTTCAATCTTGAAGGCGATGAATCACCAAGAATATCAAACTTTCATCAAGTTTTATCATGTGCTTCGGCGGTCATTAAGCTATGCTTCAATCCACCAGTCAACTCCACGAACCTCAATTTTCTTAAACAAATATAAACTTTTTAAAATATAGAAAACCTTTAAAGGAAAATCTTAACACCACTTCATATATTAAAAAAAAAAAAAAAAAAAAAGATTTTGTTTTTTTTTGTTAATACACATACATGCATGCACATTTAAATCATAACCCCAACTTACATGCATTGGCATGAAATATCCCACTTAATTTTTTTTTTTCTCTCACTCTCAAAATAACCAAAAGCATGCAAATGTAGCACTCTTATTCAATGCTCTGAATGCCAAAAACCAAAAAATCTCACCTCGGGGCTTAACTTCATGCTACTCGGCTCTCCGCTAAAACTCATGGATTTAGCTCACCCGTGAAAACTCTGAGGATCATGAAAGGCAGCATCCAGATTTATGACAAATTTATCTCTCAGAGAGAGGAATACCGTAATAGATCTCTCTCCTTTTGATTTTATTTCTTTGAACAATAAATGGATGTTGGCTCTCTCCAAGAACTCGAGAAAACATTTATCAAAGCTCCATTTCCAACTTCAATGAGGCTCTTTACAAGGATGAAGCTAACTTTCATTGAAAAACTAAAGAGGCGTGACGGGTAAGAGTGACAATGCTCTCGCGTATTGGAAGGGAAGCAGCTCTCATGGAGGCATTAAATGGGAACAATAATTATAAAATGATAAATTGAAGACAAAAATCTGGAGGAAGAATAGAACATAAAACATTATATTAGAATATAAGAAGAAAAGTACCGAAACGAATATATGAAGGAAGATCATTGAAGAGTTTGTTATCGCGAGGAAGTAGCTGAGCTAAATGAAACCAAGCTCCGTCAAGGCAAGAAAGATGCATTTGGCTAGGCATTTTGGCAATTCAGTCATGAAGTTCATTCTCTTTGGCACTCCCTCTTAAACTCCAGCGATTCATAACCGGTATTGGTGCCGCACAAAGTATCTCAACAAGCGATTTTCCCAATTGGCTTTGTAAAGATATGTCGGAGTTGATCTAAAGGCCATAATTAGCAGTACAATACTATTCGTAATGCTGGGTATGAAATATAGCATGTGAAGATAATGTACTTTTCTTGTGAAATACGATTTTTAGATAAAACGGAGTGCTGAATGTGTCACAAAAATGAGGAGTTGGATACGCTGCGTATGTGACCTTATCTTTCAATATTCTTCTGACCCTGCAACAGCCGGAAGGCGAGGTGGCGAGGGACATACTCACGCCTCTGCGAAGATATTGAAATAGTGGATGCTTCTTTGAAATTCTATAGTGATTAGGTTCATGTTCCTGGATTAAATGCATATCTAGATGTGCTTTTTCTATCATCTAGTTTGCACCGCAAAATCTCATTGTGCGATGATATGGCAAAAGTTGAATTACTATCAGATTTAGTAGTGTACCATAAAGAGCGAAATTGAAGGAGTTCACGCAGCATATCTCATAATTAGTTTTAGCCATTTTTCAATGTGAGGAATCTTTGGGGGTCCATGAATCACGGAAACAAGGTTGGTACGCCATAATGTAGAACTGGATTAACGTAGATACAATAAGCTAACCTACTAAAGCTTTGTGCGGTGGGAATCCACTGTGGTTCATCGTCTTGCTCAATTTTATTTCATTGGTATGGGGGTTTCTGGCAGTTGCATTCTTCCATGTAGAAATCTTTGCAGGATGTCTACGCATGCTTTTAACGTGACAAAAATGCCTTTAGTACGTTGGTGGAGCCTCAATCCTAAAAATGTTCATTCTGAGATCTGTCATCTCAGACTTAGATTGCATGGCATGTTTAAAATTTGTTAACTCAAGATTTTCGGTATAGATCATGTCATCAACATATAAACATACAATCAAAATTTACCATGCTTTGATTTGTTTTGGTGTAAATAGTTGGCTCATTTTGACTTCTAATGAAACCACTTTAGATCAGGTAAGTGTCAATTCTAATGTACCAAGATCTTGGAAAAGCTTGCGCTTTTAAGCTCCTTCTAAGGGTTTCTTCAACCTATACACTTTGGCTGGGTTCTCTTGTTCTTCAAATCCAAGTGGTTGATCAGCATAAACTTCTTCTTCTAAAACCATTTAGGAATGCTGACTATGGCATCCATACGGTATACTTTCCATTTGTGTTGAACTACTATGGCTAAGAGAGTCCCTTCGGTGTCTAATCTTACTCTTGGAGAAAAATGCTTCCTATAATCCCGATTTCCAGTTGATTATGGTGAGAATCCTTTGGCAATAAGTCTTGCCGCGTGTTTTTGATCGCCCTTTTTCATTTGAGTTTAGTTTTGTGAACCCACTTGACGCAATGCTCTTCTTGTGATTTGGCAAATCAACAAGATCCCATCTCTTATTCTTCTGTTCGGGTCCAATTTCTTGGTTCATGGATTGAACCCAATGCGGCTCCTTAGCTGCTTCCTTAACAAGGATGTGGAGTTAGGCATCATTAAAGAAAAAAAGATTTGGTGTTGTTCAAAGTCATCCAACTGCTGATGGATTTATCTCAAACTTTGAGTTATCTGATTTTGAAGTTCAAATGATGAATTTCTTCTTGAAGAAGAACTGTCTTGAGAAATTTCAGGTTGTCTTTGTACCTGCAATCTTGGAAGATAAGTTTGAGGTACTTGCTTTTCACGAATTTTCTGCATTTTTGAAGCGAACGTAGTTTGACTGTCCACTTTTTGTTTTTCTTAATCATTCCAGAATTGATGTTCTAGAAATTTTACATCTCTGTTGAGAGTGGATTTCTTGGTGATTGGTTTGTAAATACCAAGCTTTACTATGTATTTTCACTATATCTAGTGAAAATACATTTATCATATCTGTCATCAAGTTTCTTCCTTAATTCGGAGGTATGTGAGTGTATGCTATGCATACGAATGTTCTTAGATGTGTAACATTGAGCTTTGTCCCACTCATGCTTCTTGAGGGACTTTCATGAATTTTCTGCATTTTCAAAACTTAGGAGCAATGGATTTTGACTGTCCATTTGTTGATTTTCTGAATCATTCCAGAATTGATTTTCTAGAAATTTTACATCTCTGCTGAGAATTAGTTTCTTGGTGATTGGATTGTAAAGCTTGTAAGCTTTATATGTTTCACTATATCCAGTGAAAATACATTTCTCACTTCTGTCATCAAGTTTCTTCCTTAATTCGGAAGGTATGTGAGTGTATGCTATGCATCCGAATGTTCTTAGATGTGCAACATTGAGCTTTGTCCCACTCCATGCTTCTTGAGGGACTTTTAGCTTTAGTTTGGTGGTTGGAGATCTATTCAGGAGATAAACTGAGCATGCTACTGCTTCATCCCAAAAAGTATTTGACAAACTTTTATCTTTAAGAAGTGTTCTTGCCATATTCATTATTGTCTGATTTTTCCTTTCAGCCACTCCATTATGTTGTGGAGTATACCTAGCTGTTGTTTGCATGATAATGCCTTGTGATTTGCAGAAATTTGCAAATTCTATGGAGTTGTATTCTTCTCCTCCATCTGACCTGAGTGTTTTGATATATTTGCCACTCTGTTTTTCAACTTTTGCCTTGAATTATTTGAATTTTGCAAAAGTTTCAGACTTGTGTCGGAGAAAATAGATCCATATTTTTCTGCTGAAATCATTAATAAACGTTAGAAAGTAAAAGCTACCACCTATTGACTCTGTTTACATTGGTCCACATAGGTCAGTGTGAACAAGTTCAAGATGTTGTTTGGCTTGATTGAAAGACTATGGAAAACTAGTTCTCTTATGTTTTCCAAGTATGCAAGACTCACATGGGGGAATTTTCTCTTTAAAGATAGGAAGACCTTTGACCATGGAGTTCTTCTGAAGAAGACTTAGACTCTTAAATGGAAGATGTCCAAATCTTGTATGCCAAACCATAGTTTTATTCAGGGTGGATGCACTCTGTGCATATGGTCTAATCAGATTTGTAGTTATGAGGGTAAGGGGAAACATCTTATTTTGAATCATGTGGATTTCATAAATCAATTTTCTGCTTGGGATTTTTTCATATATCTTGCAAGATGCTCCCTCAAAAAGTACCTTATAGCCATGTTCAATGAGCTATCCTAGACTTAGCAAATTATGTTTCAGATCTGGAACATGATAGACATTGTTGATGTCTTTGTTTACATTCTGTTTAGTAAGAATATGAACAGTTCCTTTTCCTTGAACCTTGACTAAGTAATCATTTCCAAGTGTAATATCAGACGAGATTGAAGAATCAATGCATGAAAGTAAATCTTTGTTACCTGTCATGTGATTGCTGCATCCACTGTCTAGCAACCAAAGATATTTAGGTTGTTGTTCAGTCTTGTGGCACGAAAGTAACATCCCTCTTGAGTTTTCTCCTGTGTGATTTGACACATGTGCTCTGCCCGAGAGATGATCTGCTTGCTTCTTCCTGCATTCTGATTCATAGTGCCCATACTTTTTGCAGTAATAGCATTGTATGCTTGTTTTGTCATTTGATCTTCTCCCTCTGCCTCTTTGAGGTTGGGAATTCTGATGTTGATTTTTTTGCTGATGTCTTTGACCTTGGAAATTTTGATTCAGATATTGTTGTCTGTTACCTCCACTGGAGTGAGGGTTACTTTGATTGCTCCCTCTTCCTTTGTGACCTCTGCTTCTTCCTCTGCCTCTCCCTCTCCTGAAGGAGAATTGAGTTTTGAAAGCATTGGATATTGACTCATCTGTGAGATGCAGTCTGGTCTCATGTGTCACCAGAGAACCAATTAATTCATCTGTTGAAAAACTTGACAGATCCTTGGATTCAAGGATTGTTGTTACAACCATTTCGAATTTCTTTGGTAAACTTCTGAGGATTTTCTCAACAATGCGTTGATCAGTGATGGTTTCACCAGTCAATCTGATTTGGTTCACGATGCCCATGACTCTGGTCATGAACTGATCCACATTTTCGGACTCTGTCATCCTTAGAGTCTTGAATTGCGTTCTCAAGGTCTGCAGTTTAATTGTTTTGACCCCATCATTTCCTTGGTAGGAAGATTTAAGGATGTCCCAGGCCTGTTTTGAAGTACCAGTGCCTGTGATTTTTGAAAAAATCGAGTCATCCACAGAATTTTGAATCCAAAATTTAGCTTTATCTTCTCTGTTTCTCTACGTCGCTTGAGCAATTTTCTACTGATTAGTCATGGAGGACAGGTTTGCTGGATCTGGTTCCACATATCCATGATCCACTGGATCCCAGCACTCTTGTGCTTGCAAGAAGGATCTCATCCGAAGAGACCAGAACTCATAGTTCTTTCCAAGAAGAATCAGACCCTGTGTTGGTCCTAAATTGCTAGATGTCGCCATCTTTTAAGGAATTCAGCAAAACAGAAAAAAAAAAAATTCTTTCTTACCTGTCTCCTGCATGTAATTTGCAGTGGTTTCGGAACTCCGTTAGATGAGACCTTTGAACTCTCCAACTTCCGATTGACGAAACGCCGATTGTCGATGAGATCTTATCGGCCTTGAATTGGCCCTTAGTCTCCGATCAATGTGACCACATGCCTAAAGGTTAAAGCACTACCTGCTTTTTCGGTTCTTTGTCCTCTTGAATCCCCGATCTCCGATTTACCGATTTCCCGATATGGCTTTTCTCGCCTTAGCCCCTCCTGGCTATGCCCTATTCCATGTGACCAGTTCTAACAAGACTACGGCCTTATCTCTCTTTCATGGTTTTTTGGCTTCAAAATCCTGATGTGCTCTAACTTTAGTTAACCCTCTGGGCTAGACTCGTGGTCCACGCGACCTTGCCTTATATGACCACAGTCATACCTCTTTTCCGATATTCGGGGTCTCAAATGTCGAAATCTATTGGATCTCTTGTCCACGGAATCCCCGATCTCTCGAACCCCGATATCCCGATAGATGACTTTCCCTTTCGAGAAATTTCCTGAATGCTTTGATCTCCTCCACGCGTCCTCCTATGATCGACGGTCCTGATATCTTCTCGCGATTTCGAGACTTCAAATGCTCCAGATGTCTCGTCTTCAGGATTCACGATTTTTCGAATCCCGTAATGCCGATGGACTCTCCTATCGAGATTTTTTCCGAAGGCCTCGATTTCTGCCACGCGTCCCAACAGATGGACGACTCAATTCTGCTTCGGGGGTTTCACCATGGAGATTCCTGATCCCTCGTTTTGACGAGATGACGTCAGCAGGGCCCCATAACAGAGATTTCCTCCTTTCGGGATTTCAGACTTCGCAATTCCGAAATGCTCTTGCTTCTTGTCCTTAAAATGCGTGAAACACCGAATCCCGATATGCCGATGGCCCTTTCCTTTCAAGACTTTCCTCAAAGGCCTAGATTGTTGCCACGTGTCCGAACGAATGGACGGCTGTGATCTTTTCGGGATTTCGGGACTTTCACCGTGGAGTGTCGTGACCTTTCGTCAACAAGACCTCCAATATCCCGAACTCCAAAATGCTGAAATTATGGCACTTGGATCTACTGCCACTTGTCCTCTGAGATGGACGGCTCACAATCCTCTCGGGATTTCGCGTATCGGGGTTTTGGAGAGTAGTCTCCTTCGCTTGTCCAATTCCCGATCCCCAATTTTGCGATGGGATAAGATCGATGGCTCACAATATTTCGCGATCCAACTGTCCAAAATGACTCGTGATTTTGCGATTCGCGAATTCTCACAGTAGTCTTTTGACCTTTACACCTTGCGAGTTAGCGAAATGCTGAGATCTCGCCATGTGTCTCTTGATGGACGGTCCAGATGATTTCGTGACTTCGCAAGTCGAATTTCTCCTTGGTGCTCGAGAGGACTAAACCTCGTGCACTTTCTCGCTGATCCAACCGCTGTCGGTCCTCTGATTCATAATTTTCATTTGCTCCATCAAAACTCATGGTTTCTATGACATTTGAGATGCTACTCATTAGGGCATAGTCTCTATACCTCTCAGGGAGTCAAACCTTTCATGAAGATCTTCTCAACTGATTATCTTCCTCCCCACTTTGTGAATATCTTTCTTCATCTCTAGGTGAAATGTGGCTGCTTGAAGTGTCCATATCACTGAGTCCTTCTTGTTACTGCTGCTGCTGTCACTACGGTTGTGGCTACTGCTGTGGTGGTTGCTGTTGTGATGGTTGTTGTTTCTCTTATTTAACTCCTTCATCAAGAAGTTTATGCCATTCTTCATGACTGTTGTTGTCATGATTTCCTGCTTCCTGCTCATGGAAAAGTACATCTCTACTCCCAAATACTTTATGAGTAGAAGGATCAAACAATTTGTATGCTTTGAATTCAGAACAATACCCAATGAAAATACATTTAATGGCTTTAGCATCCAATTTCTTCCTATTCTCCTTTGAAATATGAGCAAAATCCTTACACCCAAATACTTTCAAATTATGAACTGCAAGTTTGGAACCATACAAGGCTTTGAAAGGAGTAACATTATCAGGACACCTTGTTGGACTTCTATTCTTTAAATAAACTGTAGTGTTTATGGCTTCAACCCAAAATGCATTCGAGAGATTCTTACCTTTCATCATACTACGTGCACACTCTACTAGAGTTCTGTTTTTCCTTTCAACGACTGTGTTCTACTGTGGAGTGTGAGGTACTGTAAACTATTGTACTATTCCATGAT
>SNQJ01S0264001.1:0-12063 GCA_010110895.2 Picea sitchensis | reverse complement strand
ATTAAAAAGAAGATGATTTTGAGTGATTCTTAATTGTCACAAAATTTATGGTGGTAATGAAGCCTATTTCTACAAATAGTAATGTGAGTTTTAATAACATATATATTTCGAAGAATATGCAATTGAGTGAGTCTTTTAATTGTGACAAAATTAATGGTTATAAAGGGTAATTTCTATAGATATCCACACTCCCCTCGCATTGTGGGATGGCCATGCTATCCGCACTCCCTAGATGTGTGATGACTAATACTAGTTGTCTACTAGAGATATTAGGTCTAAAGGTTTGAAGATTTTGCATTTGGATTATCTCTAGAGTTAGTTAAATATTGTCAAAACTCCAAAATATTTCAACAAAGGAAGGGATGGGATATGCGAGATGGAATTAAGGGTTTAAAGGGAGCTCAATGATTTACTTTATTTATTTGTTTGCATTATCACTTGTTAACATTTTAAAAATTACATTAGGAACATAGCTTATAAATAGTCATCTACATATGAGATATGTGTGTGGTAGCTATTCCTAAATATTCAACACACATACAATATTATGGTTCAATAAACACATTAGTTACTAATGTCTCTAGGTTATTAATGAATTAATTAATAAGTTTCCAATTTGAAGTTATATTATATGAATATAAATATCATCAATAAGATAATAATTAGTTCCCATATTTAAATATTAAATTAAGTTAAATAATTAGTTCCCATCTAAGACTCTTTTATTTCTATATTAGACTTTATTATCCAAAATGAATTATTCATTATAATTTTTCCTTTAGTCAAAGGGTCACTACAATTGGAAAAGACCACCAAAGTGGGAGACAGGTTCCTTTTTGAGGAATTTACAATGATAAGAGTCTATGGTTTGGAAGAGAAGTGATATCAAAAGTGAGTGTTGAATTTGGTAGAGAAGCCATATCAAGAGACTCAAAAAAGTGAAATTCATTCAGTTATTGAATAAAAAGCCAAACATATTAAATTAAATATTGATCGGATGAATTTCAAGGAAAAACCAAATCTACACAAGTAGGCGCAAAGACTAAAAATTAAGCCATGATTCAATCAACTCGGAGATAAATAAGGGATAGACGTCATAGCAAATTCTTATCCTTCATTCATCATCCATGCACAGAAAAGTAGGGCATTTGAATCTATATGTCTTTAAACACCAAAGTGACGACTGTCGATTCGGCTCCTGGCCGACTGCTCATGCACACACTGATGTCTAAAGTGATAAACCACAATCTTTTCAAGGGGAAATAATGGTTGAGATAAGTCTAGACAGCCTCATTATATAATTAGAATCAAAGAGTTCCAAAACCACTAGAGACAAATAATGTGGTTGACCAAGAAACATTACCATGGTTTAATCCTTGCGGTGTACCACATGACAATTACACTTGTTTAGTTGCCAAACAGGATTTCCAACAAGCAAAGTTAAGCTAATATTGATCAACCAAATGATCTAAATAATTATGTGGGTGAATGGGCAAGTATGATCGGCAATGTTTCTAATGATCAAACAAATGAAAGAATCATTGATCCTACCATCATTGATAGGGAATTATCACCCAATACATTTCAAGAGGAAGTCAAGAGGAGAGTTTGTTAGAAGGATTGGGTTACTTACGAATGTAGGGGTAAACAATTTCAAAAATAAGCCAAAAGTAATCCAACTCAAAGTAACCTAATTTAAATTCTAACTAATCCAAATCCCAGTAATCAAAATCAAATAAATCCAAGTATGTGACCACATGGAACTCCTAAAGGAACCCATTCAACTCAAGTTATGAAGAAAAAGTGGTTACTTTAAAAAAAAATGATGAATTGTTTTTGCATAATTGTATGTTGGATTCTAGCGCATTAAAAAATGTTACGCCAAGAAAATTTATGAAAATATTAGGAATTGAAACCACCAAACCTTATAGTAAACAACTTGGCGGTTTCATTCCTTGGCCCTGAGATCCTTGAAGAAGAAACCAATGTGAAAAGTAATTTGTTTTAAGAAATTCTATCATTTAAATATTAAAATGACATCTTAATGAGAACATATGCATTAAATTTTAAGAGGAAAACTAGCATTCCATTATTAGTGATTTTTATTTATTTATATACTTTTCTAATGAATTAAGGTTATATATTTTGGAAGCTTTAATTCAATTTTCTAAGTTTCGACATTTTACACCATAAAGTAATATGTTGTACATGTACCCAATAATTCTTCCTAGTAACGAGATTGTCTTTTTTATAAATTTCTATTATAATTGACTTGTGATGAGAGGAAAGCATTAGGTTACATCAACCCTTAAATTTTTTCCTTTAAAGAAAAGATAATATAATTTATTCATAATCTAATTAGTTAACCTCTATGGGGGTGAACTTCTTCAGTTTGGGTACACTCTTGCATAACTGAGTTTATATCTTAGTGTTGGACAAATCTTTTCCTATGTAGTATGAGTTATTACTCCTTGGGGGTCATTATATTTGGTAGTGAGTCGAAGTACCTTCATTTGGGGACAAGTTTGGTATGAGGGGAAAGCACTTCATTTGTGGTTGTCGCTAACTTCCATTTGGGGACTTGTTAATGTTGTTAGGAGGGTCAAAACAAAAGGGTGACACCTACAGGCCCATCTCTTGCTTTGGGGGCGCTGCTATTTATGACTGTTTTGGCCTATATTACCACTTACAGAGTTGGTATCACATGATGATAATTGTTGCACACTACAGTCATCTACAGGTAGGCTTATTTGGAGTAGTTTTGCAGAGACAACATATACAGAAAACATATATCAGATTCCTCTTCTAGTATTTTGTATTTTTCTATGATTTCATTGTATTGCTGCCGCCAAATATTTAATACAATAAAGCAATGGGGTTATTTTGTTGTTTTTTATATTCCTGTAGTAGAGTTTGTGTTTACTATGTGAGTAGAATGTTTTAAATACAAACTGTTTGTCTTAATATATAAACCAAGAACTGAAACAAAATGTATCAGAAAATTTAGCAAGGTACATTACATCCAACCATACATCCTCCAAATTATTGTAGTACCACTTTTGCTTCTATCGTCCATTCTACTCTCCAAATATGGCCCTGTCCATGTACAGGTACAGGCCCAAATTCAGGCCTATACCTGTACATGGATGGGGCCAAATTTCAAGGGAATGTGTTCTATTACCATTAGTTTATAAGCAACATGTATAAGTTGTGATATGTAATAGATCAAGCATGTACTATCTATGTAAGCTAGGTTCACTATTAACTACGTATTGTCTATGTAAGAGTGATTTTGAAAATGTATCATAAAAATGGATGTAGTCCAATAATAACAACTTAATACTTAAAAATACACAATTAAGGAAAACATAACAATGGTATTACATAATCACTACTTTCTAAATCCAAATGTATTTACATAATTTTGTAAACGTTGTACTATTTTCTAAATCCAAATGTATTTACATAATTTTGTAAACGTTGTACTATTTTCTAAATCCAAATGTATCACTACTTTCTTTCCTAATTTTGTCAAGGTATATGGTAAATTGATAGGGTCATATTCAACCCTGTCCATGTACAAGTCTAGGCTCGAATTCGAGCATGTACCTGTACATGGACAGGGCCATATTACAGGGCCATATTCGGCCTTGTCCATGTACAGGTACATGCCCAAATTTGGGCCTATACCTGTACAAGGACAGGGCCGAATATGGCCCTCTCAACAATCTAAAAATACATATTTAATTCCTAAACAATATAAAAATCTAAACTATAATTTTGTTATAAATTTTAATGTTATTTTAGTAAATAAATCTAATCTAACCATACCTTCATGATGCTCACTACTCCAACTTCCACAACACTGTTGTTGCTCCAATTTCCACCGCCCGTCTGACCGCAGCAAACGCCAAGCAGCACAACAACACAACATCACAACTGATCTCCGCACTCATAGCGAACACTCTCCGAAAAACACAACAAACACTCTCCGAACTCGCAAAAACTCTCTAAACAACACAACATCAAACACTCTCCAAACAACATAGCAAGAAACACTCTCCGAACAACACAACAACAAACACTCTCTGAATAGCACAGCAGCAAACACTCTCCAAACAACATAGCAACAAACACCCTCTGAACAACACAGCAACAAACACCCTCTGAACAACACAGCAACAAAGACCCTTCGAAAAACACAGCATCAAACAATCTCCGAACTCATAAAAACTATGATAGGAGCGATGTGCGGGTAATTTATAAACATTTGTTCGGTTGAACAATATTTCGGTCGAAATAATGTTCGACCGAAAAAACTTTTCGGCCGAAACATTATTTCGGCCAGAATATCTTCAGCCAAAAAGATGTTATCGGATGAAAAAATATTTGCTCGGCTAAAATTGGACATGAAAATCAAGGGTGTCGTTTGATTTGATGTTCAAAGGTTCGTCCGAAAGAGTTTTTGGCCGAAAAATACTACTTTCGGTCGAAAAAAAATAAGTTTGGCCGAAAAAATGATTTTCGGAATGTTGGAGACCCGATTGTCATGAAAGTGTAACCCAACTTCATGATTCCACCCATAGGCACCATTGTAGGTGAAGAAAAAATATGTTTTTTCTAGATAGAAGGTGTTGAGGTTGCAGTTCTTGTAGCGGTCTTCTATGCATCCTTTAAACTGACTGTGAAGAGGATGAATTTTGCAGTATGAGAGATTACCTTGTGACACTATTTTGGTGGAGCAGTAGTCGGAACTACCTCTGGTATTCTATAGAGTTGACGTCCCAGAGTAATAATGACAGTACAGGGTATAGAATCATAAACAACATGACGTCTCCACACATATAGTTGTCCCAAAACAACATCATAGACATTAAGAGGGGAAATATAAAACACTACCTCATCCTTGAAGGGTTGGATACCATAAGACATGCGACACTACTGGTTTACATGAAGATATCGTCCCTGGTGAAGCCACCCGATGTTTTATGGCTGCACGTATGATGTTGTCGACAACCCCAACTATTTGATGGCCTTAACTGAGATGAGTTTCTTCTGTCTGTCATTATCAACAATGAAATGCAACACGGTCCCCTTCACCCACATCTGTGAATGGAAGAGGCTCTCCCCCTATTCATGATCTACTTATTCTTCTTGTTGGATTGTTGGGGCCGTGACAGTGGCAATGGGGTATGTGTCGATGATATGTCTTTTTTTAATATTTTTTGGATCGGATTCTAAATCAGGGTTTGACTCAGTGTCTTTGACCTCGATCACCAATGACTGTTTCGAGCGATATTCATCAGTGTTGTGCCATGGGATTTTTTGGAAGTCACACCACTACTCTATTTCATTCTTCTTCGTCCCTTTACTTGTTTTTTCATGTGTCTTGGATTGGTTTTCTAGAGGATGTTGGTTAGGGTCGTCTTTATTGTTCTTTAGTTGTTGCAGATTTGCAGACCCGAATTCCCATTTGTTATGGTGCCTAAATTTCTGCTCGATTTTGACAGCATATCAATATGAAACTCCTAATGATGAGATGTTTAGGAAATACATTTAGGTTTGGATGTACCTAAGAAGATCCCCAAGGTACTTCAAAACTAGATGTCTCTCAAAGTCCTTGATACCCAACTTGATGCGCAAGGTATGCAAATTATTTTTGAACTCTGACACTATTTGGCTCTTTTCTTGCTGCAGTGTGGTCCATATTATGTACTGGTCTTCATAGTTATCAACATGATAGTATTGTTCTTAGACCGCATCCACAAAAAAATACCAAGTGGGCTCGGCCCCATATATTCTAGATTCCTCTATGGAAATTTTCTCCCAGTAAATTTCCCACCAATGTCTGACACAAGGGAGATCCTTGAGGAGTGTGAAGGTGATCTTTTCCCTGTCGAAATTTTTTTGAACAGAGAAATAACCTTCTAATAGATTTAACCATTTTTCTAGGGCATCTACATCTATCTGACCTTCAAATATGGGAATATCAAAATTAACTTGTAACTTGAAGGGAGAGGTTCCTCCAAAATGGTCGTTTGATGAATATGCTCTTGTTGCTATCGATGGGCATTGAAGGATGTGTGAAAAATTATCCATCATTTCGTCCCTCTGTCGCGCGAGAGATTGGTCAAGAAACAATTTAATACAATATTCTTCTCTATCGTTTTTCTTTTCTGCCACCATCGAGGGTTTCTTGGGCGTGCAAGAGTGATTTTCCTCAAGAGAGACAAGATTGAGACCCAATTGTATATACTCGGACCTCGTCGGGGACATGCGCTAAAAAATGATCAAGAGAAGCATGCTCTGATACCACTGATCTAGATTATGTTCAAAATGAAATAAAAGCAGAGAAATTATAATGAAATACTCATGAAAATTTATAGAAATAGAGAAATACAACAATACTTGATTTCTATTCATGAAAGAATTGTAAATACACTGTAAAAATACAGAGTGCAAGACTCGCTAGAATGGTGGAAGCTTTATCTCTGAGAAGAGATTTGATGACTATGCTCATTCGCTAGAACATCATTACAATGAGGCTCTGAAGGCCTTTTTATGATAAACAAGAATTACAAAACCATAGACATCCAAAAACCTAACCCTAGGAGATGAAATGCCAAAATTCATGTGGGCCCTGTTTGGGTAAGTTAGTACATTAACTTCCTGGGGTCGTAACTTTTGCATACGATCTCCGTTTTATGCACATGATAGCCAGTTGGAAAGATATTTTCAAGAACTATGCATTACATCATCAAACTCTGAATTCGTCTATAGTTTGAATGTGGCAAGCCAAAATAACATTGTTTAGGGCCCCAAAACGGACCAGTGAGTACAACGAGATGTGAAGACTTGAAAAAATACAAAATAATCTAGTTGGATTAGGTGGGAGGCCACCAATATCCACCTGGAATATGTGTAGGGCTTCAGACAACCTCGAAGGTGTAAATCCCACAATTACAAAGAAGTACAAAAGAACATGTTGAACTAAAAACTGATAAGAGGAGTCAGTTGGAACAAGGGGGTGGCCACCAATATCCACCTAGATAAAAAAGAGAATCATTCCTATGAGCAAGCATTTGTATTTCTGTAGTTGAATAACAGCTCAGTGCTCACACAACAACTCTTGAGTTCTATTGTATTTAAAAAAAAAATATTCCTCAGTTCCACATGCTAAGTAGTGTCCTGCCTCCTCACACATGTGTATTTATAAGTTTTCCCAGGTCTTAGTCTTTTTACCCAACCTCTTTTCCCTCCCCTAGGAATTTTTGCATCTTGAAAATCCTTGATTTTTAGTATGTGTCAATCATCTAGATTGACTTCTAACACATGTCCTTTCACGCCCAGGGTTGAATTCATCATGTTCCCCACTCATGGATTCATAATCATCTCTTTTTAACTTGGTTTTTCCTTATGTTCCCTCCTTTATTAATTAAATAAAAATAGTTTCTCTTACATCTGTCCAGTAAATCAGGACACTTCACAAGTCTTTGTCTTGCACAATAATTAAATTAATAATAGTCAAATTTTCCTACAAATCCTAATTTCAAATTTTCCAATTAATGAAATTTATTTACATTCCAAATACTTTATTTGAGGGTGGTATTACAAGTCAACACTTAATCTCTCATATATTTCTCAACACATATCAATCCAAAGTACACCAACTCTCTTCTCTCTAGCCTCCACAACCCAAGAGAATGGACCCTCTTATCTTCCGCACAGTCCCTCAAGTTGTCCACCTCCTTCCAAGGATCTAGTGCATCTGATCAAGAATCTCCATACTAGGAACTCCTAGGAGTCACAGTTGTGAAGAAAAATTAACAAATGCCAATGCAACTCAGACATGTAGGCATGGATTTCAAGGATGGAATACACCAGTCATTACTACAACCAACAAACAATGGCTTCTTCCTCAACAATTCTCCCCCATGTCCCAACCAAGGACAAGAATGAAGGGAAGCAATGAATGATGAGTGAATAGAGAAGAACTATGGAGAAGAACCCCCAAACAACCCGCAAGAGGTGTTTATATATTTACTTTCAAATCAAGAACCACATGGAATTCCCCAAGAAGATCATCTAACAATTTCTCTCAATTAAAACAATCATGGGTAAATAAAATATAATAAAAGGACTTATCCCCTTAAGCCCCCTCTCTAGTGGAATCATAGCCCCCTATAATTCTTGTCCTTATTTGTATTGCAACCAACAATGTGTTTAATTATTGATAGTAATCGAAGTATTACGTTTCCTAGGCACTCAAACCTCTTTTAATTGTTTAGGCACCGTGTCCTTTCATCAAATAAAAAAAAAATACATTATTTAATATGGGGAATCAAACATATGGTATTACATGGTATAACCTTTTAAGAAATTTAAAATTTACATTCAAAGTGATTTTGGGCATCGGTCTCCATCTTGGAAACCAACTCAAGCCCAGGCCAGATCAAAAAATAGTTTTTCTCTAAGAAGCCAAAAAACTGTATATGTTCTACAACTACTCTAAATCTAAAATAATATTTATTATAAAAACATAAAATATCCAAATCAAGAAGAAAACATGAAACAAGGCCAATATGGCTAAGTAGAAGAACCATTTGGGAAGCGTTGATGATTTACTAAGCATTGTGAGGTCCTTGTCTTCAAGATGGCTCTCTAGGTGAACCGACCACAACATAATAGGGATATCTGGGGTGACAACAAATTGGGATGCCATCTCATCAACATGATGGGAATGTTCACGTTTCGATATAAAAGTCAACAACAGATTAAACTTGTGGTCTAGTTGTTCCAGTCTAAAATTTAAATCTGCAAACTCACTTTAGACTTCAAAAATTATATCCACATATGCCTCCTCTAAGTGAAAATTCTCCGACGTTGTGGACTGACTGTCATCCATAGAATGAGGATTCGAAGCCGAAGAAGGTGGTCAAGGTTGTTCTTCATTTTTCATTGCCTCTTCACGTTGAATAATATTTCCCAGAAAAGGGGCAATGTCCAGGTGAGTGCTAAGAATGTTCACATGCAAACTCTCATATTTAAGGATGATTCCATTGTCTTCCCATTCAATCCATCACCCCTAGGAGAAATCATCCCCTAGATCCTCCTACATGTAAGACCCCATCATATGAGAGCCTCTATCCGCATTCATTCATGGAGGCATTCTGTGTTTAATGCATATTTGGATCTTGTGTAGACTCAGCTAAAGGTGGAACTAAGCACACTTGTGAGGTGATTCTATGCCAATGAAAACATGTTCCCTGATAAATTCATCCCCTCTCTCAAATACAAGGAATTGAGAGAGGATGGAAGCAAATAATGCAACTCAAGGGGTAATACATCGACCAAATCACAAGCCTCCTACCGACGCTCTAATCATTATACAACCCAACAACCACCTTTATAAATAAATGCATGTCATACTCCATCATCATCATCGTAGAAAAAGAAAACCAAAGATATAGCAATGACATATTAACTATCTGAGTGAGATGAGAGTTACGACCTGTCTCATCACCTGTGCCCTGACCCTAAACCTCACACTTCATGAAATTGATCACCATTAACCATCTGATAGAGGAGATAATATTGGGATTGACCATGCATTTGTCTCAGAAATGGGAATGTCAGGTGGTGAAGTGCCAGTGCGCATTAATCCTCTAGTAACACTCCATTTGGGGGATATTAATAAAATACTTAAAAAATGATTATATAATTAATTGTTTTGAAAAATAATTTATAATTATTGTTAACTGACTTTATTTTGAGTTGTTGGGAAGAATGATTGTTATCTTTCTCATTATGGTTCAATTCCTTCAATAAATATGTTGATTTTATAGCTGGTATACAATCCCCAAAATGAGTAAAAGTACTAAAAGTTTTCCATAAACTTTATAACTTGAAAAAATAAAAAAAATAAAAATTATATTTATTAAAAATATATATTAATAAAATATTTACAAATAATTATTAAATTAATTGTTTTAATAAATAATCTTTATATCATAATACTAGTCAATACTTAAAGTAAGGCCTAATGTTCAAGTAAGGTTTCCCTATTAAGTAGGAAGGGATAATCAAGCTATTGAAAGGATAAAATAGACAACGAGATGTAGCTTGGGAATTGTTTAACTATTCTAATTTTTGGTTTTTTTGGCCAGAATAGTCACTTAAATCTACAGATCCAACAAGTTCACAGATCCAACAAGCTCTGGTCATATTAGACAAAAGTTAAAAAAAAATATATCCCCTAAAAATGACCAAATCCTAGAACAATTAGACTATGGCCTATAACCAATCAAGTTTTAATATGGAGAAGCCATGTAGGGTTCTACCTTTTTCTTTTTTTAGCCTAAATCCTGCAATGTAAATCTGGACAAAATTGCTATGTTTTGTTGTTTAAATTGCATTTTTGAATGCATAAGTGGATTGCGCGTACTGAAAAACCCATGGGACACTCCAATTATACGAACTTAGCCAGTCAAATATGTAGATATAATCATTCCTTACCATATTGCGGGCAAAATCAAAAGGAAAACCTGAAACAAATGAACATATAGTAGATACTGACTCCAAATTTTCCGTGAAAATCAGCCTCGTGGCGCTAGTTTTCTTTAGTTTAAGTGCACCAAAGTACTCCAAATGTAGGTGAAAATCCATTTTCAAAAATTTCAGTGGATGATTTACTGAAAAAAAAATAAAAATTGCTCAACGATACCCCGACACATGTATTTTTCAGTAAATAAACATTGCAAGAAGTTTTTATTTTGTAGAACTAGGAAAATGAAGTTGTATGGTTTGAATTGAGCTTTTAAATAGATCTCTTTATCAACGTTGAGCCTAAACAAGGAAGGGGTTGGATCAGTCACTTTGACATTCCTCAATGGAGGAATGGGATCGACCGATGGAAAAACTAGATCGACCACTTTAGCACTCTTCAGAGGAAGAGTGGGACTAATCGAGGAAGAAACTGGATCAGTCACTTTAGCATTCCTCAATGGAGGAATGGGATCGATCGACGGTGAAACCGGATCGACCAATTTAGCACTCTTCAGAGGAAGAGTGGGACTAGTCGAGGAAGAAACTGGATCAGTCACTTTAGCATTCCTCAATGAAGGAATGGGATCGATCAACGGTGAAACCGGATCGACCACTTTGGTGTCACCCTCTAATGGGAGAGTGGGATCGACCGAGGATGAAAAAGGATCGACCACTTGGGTTTGTGGTTCAATCGAAGAGGAAACTAGATTGACCACCTGATGAACCGAACTAACCGAGGATGGAACCAGATTGACCAGTCCATCAACTAACGATGGGTCGGGGGAAAGTTTACGATAACCTTTTGGAAGTTGAAGTTTTTCCAAAAGAGAAGAAGCCTCATCCATATGAGGGAAAAGGTGAGAGTAATGATTACCTTTACATAACATGCAAGGGAACTTGACAGTTTGCTTCTTCTTACCAACTTGAACATCACTAGTTGACGGGGTATCATTGACATGACCGATAAAGGCCGATGACGTGGAGGACCGCATTTCTAAGACCTGGGTAAGACCGGGGCAATCCCTCAGAAAGAGGTCACCCTTACAAAGACTGCAAGGGAATTTGGGTTTTGTATTCTTCATTTTAATCTTGTTGACCTCATCAACACTCTTAGTACTATTAACAGTAACTGGTTTCTTAGAGCCAACATCTGATGTTGTTGGAGTCTTTTTCCTTTTCGGGTTCTTCTTCTTCTTCTCTTTCCATTTTTTCTTCTTCTGATCAACCTGGCTACTTTCTTTAGAGATTTCACTAGGCGAAGAAGGAGAAATGGAAGGAGAATCAATGGCTGAAGAAGGTGAAAAATAGACGTGAGGTTGATGTGTGGGTGGTGTACTGACATCTAAAGTATTAGGTGCAGCTGAAACATTGGGAGGATTCGGGATCACCGGAGTGGGGAACAACCAAACTGGTAATCCGATAGTGAATCCTGGAAGACTTAGTGTGGCAACATATGGAGGACCAAAGTTTCCAAACGAAGGAAAGGTATAAGGTTCCCCAAGAGAAGGGGTTCCTCCA
>SNQJ01S0263999.1:0-12063 GCA_010110895.2 Picea sitchensis | reverse complement strand
GATTTAATTTTGTGTTGATAAAAATCAATGATTGTTACAATGGTTTATTCTCAAGATTGTTTTGATTCGCCTCGAGGTAAATATATACTTCAGAGTTGGTAGCTATCGCAATTTTTGTGTTTGTAGCTAGAGTATGGTTATGGTCCTTATTTTTTATTTATCTTTTAAATGCTCTTATGTTTGTCATTGGCGGTCCCATCCAAGAGTTTTAATATCGACTCACAGAAAAGTGGATTTTGGATCAAAAGGCTATCAAGTTGGAGTGTGTCTATTTCTATTTTATACTAAACATTGTTTTGATTCTCTTGGGGCTAAATATTTAATTCCGACAAAATCTGAACTGGCCTCCATTGCAATTTTTTGTACAATTTTTGGGATGTGATATTGTTCCCCATGCCCATAAGGATCGATATGTATTTGTTTAAATACTTATAAGTTGTTTAATTAGCTATTGAAGGTTAGAAAATATTTATCTATTGAAGTTGTTTAGTGACAATTGAAGTAATTTGGTCATTGTTGTATGCAGGTTTTGAAGCACTTTAAGACTAAGAGTCCATGGCTGAGACCTATACAAGACAAGTGAATTATGCCAAAAATATCCTCTTCTAATTTCTCAAGCGTAAAATCAAAGTGTCCATGTCTTAGACCTATACAAGACAAGGGAATTCTCCAACCAAAACCAACTGATTTTTCGCCTGAGAAATTAGAAGAGGATCTTTCTGAAGAATTTTGACTATCCATTGGTTTCTTTTGGGATGCGGAAATGGAATCCCCTATAGGGAAGATAACTTCATCCCATGCCCAATCAACAAATTGTTTCATTGCAATTTGATGCTTGGAAGAGTTGGAAGGACACTAAGAATTTTGCATTCAATGAGGCCACTTTCAAAAAATGGTATGACTAGATGATTAGAGTTACTAAACCCATTTTGTGAATCCCATAGGTGCTACAAGTAAATAAATTTTGGTTTGGTATGAACATGGACAATACATTTATGTGGCCATGAGGGACTAATGTTGATAAATTACATGTCATTTCTTTGGCCTATTACTTGATAGAATCATCTTTTGATAAATTCTATGTCATTTATTTGCCCCATTTCCAATTGCAACAACCAATCCATCTCTACCTTTGCTTAAGCTTGAGCCAACCGATGATTTTCTCCGGGATCTTGTAGAATTTGTTAACTGGAATGGGTTGGTCAGTGTTGAAGAACCCTTCTGTGCCTTTTATGAACTTGAGAAAAATAATGCCTTGCCTCTTTTCAACAATTTTTTTTTTTTAAATATTCAGGTTCGTCGGTCTTCCGACTACTATAGGTCGGACTTCCGACGGGAAACACTCCCAGCAAAGCATCGGAACTACAACATGATCATCAGTCATGTCGGTGGGATAGTGTCGGAATATTCGTTGGTAGACCGACAGATATCATCAGTAGTTTTCTGGTTGTCCTTTGAAATTAATTTTTTAAAGGTCGTCGGTCGTCAGACGTTAGTGGTGTCAGAATACCAATGATAGTCCAACGTTGAAAAAACAACGGGAGATTTTCCGACACCTGTTGAGCCCTCATAAGCAGCGGTTGAGCAACGTCAAACGTCGAGGGTACAAAAATAGGGCATCGGAAATTTTGTCCATTTATAGTAGTGTGAAAATGGAACAAGGAATGGCTACTAATAGGACTAATATTAAAATTAGTAACACCTAGGAGAAGTATGGGGATTTATGAATCCCCTCTTCCTCCTTGGGAGGGATCTTGAGTCCCTGAAAATAGAGCTCTACTCTCCTAACAGTGGAGTAACAATGGTGAAGAGCGTCTTGTTAAACTTCTGAAGAGGTGAGAAGTATAACACTTGTTATGATTGCTAAAATATCTCTCAAGAGAATAGATGGCTTCTCCAAAAGAAAATGAGCAACATAACAATATTAATGAATTCCTTGTTTGTTTGCATCCCTCAAGCATGTGTTCATAGGACCAATACAAGTTATTACATAACTTGCTTCTAGTGTGAATGGGGGATTGTTTGGAGGTACCACCCATCCTTTCCATAGCCCCAAGGCTATAGTTCAGATATATTTGGGCGCCTTTTCAAGGTACACCTCAATCTAGAAGTGGTTGAGGCTTGATCAAATGCATTAATGTGTCGTTTTTACATCTACATGGGTTGTTGGGAGAAAAATATTGCAAACCAAACAAATTTCATAGAATCAGTTGTGTTGGCTCATGTAGATGTGCACGGGTAGGCTTTGAGGAACTTGGATAGAAATTCGAGGAATCGTTTGTATAGTTCTATGACTTGCTGAATTGATTTTGTAAATGTTGGAGGGATGTTGATTGATATGTTGTGTTGGTACTTTCTTCAACCATTGTATGTATTGTTGTGAGATTTTTTTCGGTGATAAAACCATCCTAGAAAAAATATCATTTGACATGTTCATAGGTTTTGGTAAAATTTGAATGCCCAGTTATGGGTGAAGCATGAAGCTCAGAAAGCACTGTGTATTTAAGTTGCAACTGTTTTCTTAAATATAGACGAACTTTGTAGAAAATATCTTCATTGTGCAAAGAGTACCCTGGATAAGTTGGAGAATGGTGTTGCAATTGTTGGATCAGGAGATAAAGTTTGGGGTCTTGCAGCCATTCATTATGAACATATTGGAGCCAATATGGTACAATGAAGGAGAGGGAAAAGAGGGACCCTTCTTATTCATACTTCCTAGAAAGAGTGTCAGCCACCATATTTTATTTTCCCTTCTTGTAAAGATCTCATAATCATATCCAAATATCTTGGTCACCCATTTTTATTTCTCTGAGGATGAAATTCGTTGTTCCAGAAAATACTTGAGGCTTTCATGATCATTTTTAATTTGGAAGCATTGCCCCAATAGATAAGGATGTCAGAGATCCATGTCATGTAAAATAGCCAACATTTCCTTTTCATAGACTGATTAGCCCAAATTTTTCTCTGAAAGTTGTTTGATAGTGAAGGCCAAAGGCCTGCCATCTTGCATGAGGCTTGCCCCAATTTATTTCCCTGAAGCATCACATTCCAGGAAAAAATTCTTTATGAAGTCGGGAAGTGCCAAGACAGGGTTAATGCACTTAGTCTCTTTCAAGGCATGGAAGGATTGATCAGTTGTTGGAGTCCAAGTGAAAGCATTATTTTTAAGGAGAGTAGTGATAGGTGCTACGATGTTTCCATATTATGAACAAACTTGTGAGAATATCTCATTAAACCCAAAAACCACACAAGATATTAATATTTTTAGGGTGAGGCCTATCCTACATAGCTTCAATTTTCTTAGGATCCACCCGTACATCGTCCTTTCCAACAACATGACCCAGGTACTCCACTTTCAAGGTTCCAAAGAAACATTTAGATTGTTTGAAGAAAAGTTGGTGCTGAGAGAGTAGATGGAGAACTCGATGCACATGGGTGAGATGGGATATCCAAGTTTTACTATATATGAGAATATCATAAAATAAAAATAAGAAAAAATGACAAAGAAAGGGATGGAAGCCATGATTCATGATACTTTGGAAAGTGGAGGGAGCATTACACAAGCCAAAGGGCATTACCAAGAACTCATTGTGACCCTCATGAGTTATAAATGCAGCCTTGGGAATGTCGTCCTCTTTCATTCATGTCTTGTTATTTCCTCTTACATGACCACAGGAGAAGAATAGGGGTTGGTACTATGACGAATAACACCCGCTTCAAGCAATTCTTGAACAATTTTCTCAATTTCATTCTTTTGGAAAAAGGGATGATGATAAGGGTGAACATTAGGAGGAAAGCTACCTGGGACTAGAGGAATCAAATGATCATGAACACCACATGAAGGGGGAAGTCCATGGGGAGTGGAAAAATGGATTGGTGTTTGGAGATTATAGATTGGAGATCTAGATGCATAGAGGGTGTCTCAACTTCTTGAATGGAATGGATTTGGGAAATAATTCCCGAATGACCTTTTTTTAGGAGATTTTCAATTCGATGGAAACTGATGATCTCAAAGGAGCTTGATGTGATGCCTTGGAACTTATATTGTTGTCTCTATTCTTGGAATTGCATGGGTAATTCCTTAAAATCCATGAGGATGGGTCCCAGAGTGTGTAACCATTCAGCACCGAGCACAATGTCACAACCACCCATGTAGATAGAAAACATATGAGATTTCAGGTGGTACTGACCAATTTATAGGTGCACATTTTCACAACTCCCTCCACATTCCATGGAATCGCCATTGGAAATCATGATTTGAAAATTGTTGACTACATAGATATAGCAATTGAGTTCCTGGGCAATGCGATGATGAATAAAATTATGGGTGTTTCCACTATCAATGAGGATTATGACCTTCCTATGGTTAATGTATACAATGACCTTGAGGGTTTGGGGATCAAAGAAACCAGTAAGGGCATGTAGTGAAATCAGTGGTTCAATTTTTGATGGATCAAATGGTGGAGTAGGATCATCTATTGGGGTTAGGTCTTCCACTAGGGAAAATTTGGTCTCCTTATCAAAAACATCCTAAACAATGGCCATAAAAATATTATGTTCCTTACACTTAGGCCCTGAAAAATATTTTTCATCATAATTATAGAAAATACCCTTGATTTTTCATTCAACCATTTATGCCCAAGTTAATTTGTAGATTTTGAGAGGAGTAGAAGGAAGGGTAGGATTGGTGGGTCGAGTGCAAGGAATAAAGGAGGGTTTTTGGTTTTGGGCAGATCTAACCTGTTGGGATTGCTTGGCTTGTTTAATAGCTTCCAACCAAGTTTGAGGGTGAGCCATTAGGACGTGGGTGTGAATTTCATCCTTAAGGCCATTAATAAATCATTCCCTCAAGAAGGCATCTAACATGCTCTCCCTTATGAAATCCAAGTTCTCAAAGGCAGATATAAAGTCTTCCACTGTGTCATATTGTTTCAATTTTTTCAAATGACCTAAATAGTGGGTTTCATTGTCAAAGCGTTCATAAATATCTACAAAAAACTGTGTCCAAGAAACATACCCGTGGTGCATCTTTCTACGTCATTTCCACCATTGTCAGCATTCATGGTCCATATAGAGGACACCATAGCGAAGTTTTTCCAACTCATTAGTAATGCCATTCAAGGAGAAATAATGTTCCATTTGAGTTACCCAACTTGTGGGATCTAAGCCATCAAATTTGTTCACCTCCACTCTGGGAAGACGGGGGTCACGATGAAGGGAGTTGGAATGAAAGGCCATATTATGGGAAGAGTCCTCACCTTCATAGTGAAAAGGTTATTTAGAGGAGGGGGAGCCCTTGGACTGTTTTAACAATTGGTTGAGAGTGGAGTGGATGGATGTTAATTCATCCTTAACTTCTGCCAATTTTCCCTTAACTTCTACCAATTCATCCTTAACTTCGTCCTGGAAGGTTTCCAATTTGGAATTGGTGGAAGCAAGTTCATAATTGGTGGAATTTCTCTAGATGTTCTCTGTGTGATGTTTGGACTTAACTTGCAAGTAGATTTATTTTTTGTGGGTGTTGGCCATTTGGGAATGAGGGGTGTTGATAAGGGGAAGTGGTTCCATGAAAAAAGATGGAGAAATAATATATATCATGGGGATCAGGGAAAAAATAGTAATATAATGGGATAGGTGTCAAGTAAGGGTGTTGGGAAGGGTATGTAGGTCCACTAAAAAAGAGGCTTATAAGTGATAGGGACTACAATGATCAAGGATAAGAGAGAAATCCACCAGGATAGGTCCCAAAAAAGGGTGTTGGATAGGGGATTTGGTCCACTGGAAAAAAGGATTAAAAATGATAGGTACCACAATGATCAAGACGAATATAGGAATCCAAGGGATAGGTCCCAAATAAGGGTGTCGACAGAACCACTGTACTCCTTTTTTTTTTTTACTTCTGCAAAGTTATACTTTGACCTAAATAATATTGTAGTGAAAACTTTCCCAAGTTGTTAATAGGAAAAAATTTTGTTGGAATGTCACAATTGAAATATAGGAGGCAGGGTTGCGCAAAAATATAACTTGCTTATTCTATTTATGTTTTGTTCCTTTCCCAAGGGTTAGGGTTTTTAGGGTTCCTATAGACAAGGGTTTTCCATGTACTATAGATCTCTAATATACATGTGGGGATGAACAGTAGTACTCATCCCAATATCTCAAGGAACCAACTTAGGATTCTTGACCTTACCCTTTATCATACTACATGATTACCCATGTACTAGAGAGTTTCTTCCCAAGTGTTGTTCTCGATGTCACTATAGCAGTCAGGCAGTTCATCGGTTGATCTCGGGTTGATTTCATCAGACCTAGGGAACTTCTAATATACTTGACAGTATGTGGGAATGATGGTCCTGTAAATAGTATTTCTGATGCGGTACTACTTGAAGGGTACCAACATGTGTTATAAACATTTATAACAAGGTGAAATGCATGTTTTGAGTAACCCCATGAAACCATCTGTATTTCCTACTTGTAGTTTTCTTCACCATAGTCTTACCCATTGAACAACAAATCTTTTTGGTTTAAAGACGTCCACAATACACGTATCTACCTTGGAAAAAAAATTCCCACAGTTTCTACAAAGGAAAGTGCTCTGACACCACTTGTAAGGTACCAGGTCTATTATATTAAGCAGAAAACATAAATACTGCAGAAAATACCAGTGAAACAACAAAATGTAGAGAACCACAACACAAAAAATGATATGTTTATTATTAGGAAGCATTTTTCACTTGACTCTTTGAGGGGGCAACCTACAACAAAGAAATTCTCTATACAATAATTCTCAATACAAGGCTTTCTCATTCCTCCTACTCTTGGTTATACTAATTTTATCTTCTAAAGAACATTCTAGAGGAAGGTATTTCTAGAAGTGGAAGCTTCAATTAGGTCTTCTTACATTGACTTGTTCACATTTATTAAATAGGCATTATTAACTAATGTTTCCCTTTATTACATGGAAAATATATTATTCTACCTATGTGAGGGGTTAGGGAGGTTAGGTCGCTAACAAGTACAAGGCATGACATGATCAACATAGAACAAAAAAATCATTAAAAATGGGAGACAAAGTTTGGTTACAGCTAAATAAGGAAAGACTGGAGGGACTTGCTAAGAAGATGGGAGTTAACGCCTACAAACTCAGTCTTCCCCCATGCAAGTGCATTTACTCAGTAGTGAATGTGGAGAATTTGAAACTCTATGAGCCTTCCATGTTGGATCAGGAAGAGGAGCAGGTCCTACCTACCATGGAGGACTTAGCACCATATGCTCAGGTAGAGTTGGCAGAGGACACAATTTTGTAGAGTAAGTCCATAACTATAAGATAGGGGTAACATGACCTTTGGTAGATTGGATTCAAATGACAACTTCCAGAGAACGAAAAATGGCACTCTAGAGAGAAGGTAGAGGAAAACAAATTTCACCTCATTTAGTAAATATTTTTGGAACCAAAAGCCTCCCTAAATTGGGAGGTATGATCCAAATTGGATCATCATATAATTTTCCATCTATCTTGGTACTTTCTGGGTGGAAACAATTTGAGGAATCCTCTTACGGGGTCATTTTAGTGGTAGGTCCCAATTTGGAAAATTGGGATCTGAATCCTTTTAGAGCCATTTTGAGGCATTAAATGACATTTTTGGGGGTTACAATGTCCATAACATGCATCCATACCCTCGATGTTGATCTAAACACCAATACCTTTCCAACTGTGTGAAAATCACCTCAATTAGAGAGCTCTCGTATGTTAAAGTTATGCCTCCTGCAAATTGACCTAACATGTCTACCACCATAGTACAAGTGGATTCCATGTCGACCCTCATTACTCACATATATGGGGTTAGCCAAGTGTGGAATTTCAAGAATATTCTTGAAGGTCCAAAATATATCATTAATTGAAGGTTGAGGAAGTCAAAACCCTAACCCTAAATGACTCATCCTATGTTAAATACTGGGTCGCTAAGAGGATAAGGGCTTCCATTCTTTAGCATTGTATTTTTCCATAGTTGATAAGAGCATCTAGGAGTGGTAGTTTGAGATCATAACAAAAGACGAAAAGATTTTGTAGTGGCTATACATGTCACAGTGTCAAATAAAACTCCATATCGACTATAAATGTCATGTTGTCAAATAAAACTCCACAGTGAGTGTCTCTTTCTTTGTATTTTCATTTCCACAAATGAAGAAAAGAGAGTACAGAGCATAAGCCTCACCTTCTAGTTGGGTTTTCTCTCGTATTGGGTTTCCTAGGATACATCTTATGTTCATTTTTGTGGATGGTGTTTTCTTTTGCTTAGTCTTTCATTTTTGCATTTCATTTTTTTCATTAATTTGAACACTAAGCCAGTGATTATAAATCTAAGATTTGAGGAAAAATAAACCTGCATAATAAAATATTTCAATATAATAAAAGATTTGGTGTGACGAACTGTTCTAATAGAATATCCATGGTAGTTTACAGTTCATAAGATTTTTTATAAAATTAAAATAGCTCAATCAAGATCTAGAGCTCAATTGAGATTTTAGACTTTGATCAATGGTTTAATTAACCTTTGATCAAGGTCTCGACATCAATTGAGGTTTTAACTAACCCTCATTAAGACCTCAATCGAGGGTTTGTTGGATCCAAGGAAAACATTATATCAAGGGCTTGTTTAACCACTTGATCGAGGTCTTAAAACTTGAATCGAGCACTTGAAAATTACCTCGATTGAGGGTTTGTGCAAAGCATTCACTCAAAGGAATGAAAAAAGTTCATTGATTCACCCATAATTTTCTTGTTTTTTTACTTTATATAGTATTATTTATTTATTTAGTTCAAAAAATCATATACATTTCATTTTCCCTAACAGTCATTGAACCCATAAAAAAAGAAGTATCTTGAAACAAATATTAATTAGTCACCTTAGAAAAAATATATATATCATTTAAAAAAAATCAAAAGATGTGGAACAAACTCCATTATGTGTAATTGCATGTATCAATTGTTTTTGAAAGTTATATTTTAAAATTGAAATAGTTGTTGTAAACAAAATTTGTTTGTTAACTTTTCCATAAATTTGCAAGGAAAAGAATATACTTAAAAGGAATGTTGGCAAATTAAATGATATTTTTATAAATGAGAAAATATAATTTAAAAGATAACACAATACCTTACAAATTGTTTTTTAATTATACAATATAATTCTCAAATCATCTTTTGAGAGTTTCAATTTAAAAATATATATATAATATCAAATTTTCGTTGTCATATTTCAATAAAAAGTGTGACACATAATTATAGATTGAGCCATGAATAATTGTGAATTTATATCTTTTTAGTAGTCATAAATGATCTATTATACATCATTCATAATTATAAATTAGTCCACATTTGTTTCTTTTTTTTTCCAAGGAAAAAAGCATAATTTTATTCATCCGGAGAGACGAAATTACATTTTGTAGGTGCTTCTATGAGCACAAAACCCCTTGGGTGTATGAAGTGATCAAAAAGTGTAGGTCCTTGACCTTATGCTGAGAAAGGAAGCCTTGAAAGAGTCTTTCTAAGTGAAAAATAATGACCAAAAAATTACATCACCCAGAACAAGGTGGTAAAGTATAAACTATCTATAAAAACCAATAATTTTGTTTGGTTCCACCGAAGTGTTTAAGTAATTGACTGGTGAGAATGTTGTGTATGTCGCTTGCAACATCAAATGGTATGTTAGACTCCCTGAGTCCAAAAAATATTTGTCCAATTTATTGCTTTAAGAGTAGTATAAAGTATCAATCATGTTGCAGATCGGTTGTATCTATAAAAGGGCAGTGATAAAAATCACTTGTTTCATCTATCTTGTATTATGTGATGTGCCATTGGCCCAGATCTAGAGGAAGCCCTTCTTTTGAAAGTGCATCCTCTACCATGTTCCTGTTCCTTTAGACATGTGATGTAGTCACTGTGTCAAAATTTTCCAGCAATCGAAGGATGTCCTCCAGAATAGGGAGGAGGAAAATGTTGTGACATTGTTGTAGTTTTCTTGCCCAATTTATGAAATTCATAGAGTCTCCAAATATTTGAAGATGAAGTAATTATTTTTCTTTTGCAAAGAGGAGTAGTAATTTTAGAGTCAGTAGCTCGTCATAGTTATTTGTACCATGTCCCAGCCCCAATTTTAAATGAAAGGAATAGTTTTTCGATTGATGAAGTATTATTCCACCCCCGTATGTTTGATTCTATGAGGCCCCATCAAAGTAAGCCCAAGGCTTTGTGTTGTCTATGGTCTCTGTATGGTTCGGTTGTTTTATTGGACCTTTTTTTGTTTGTGGAAAATGTGAAAGTATCGAGAGACTTTGGGCATTAGTTTTCTCGGGAAGGGGAGCTTTGTCTTGGAAGATTGTTTCATTTCGGGCCAGCCAAATGCCCCAATTTATGATGGAGGGGAGATCTTTAAGCTCTTTGAATCTTGGGTCATGTGACCAAGATTCCCATGCCTGTTCCAAGTCGATGCCTCCCCATGTACAACTTTATCCAATACTTGTTGAAGCTATCGTCCAAACTCTTTGAGTGAAAGGGAAGGAGATGACTAGGTGGTAGGTTGTTTTGTTTTCAGAATGGCAAAGGGGACATCTTCCTGGTCCTTCAAATTGTCACTTTCTCAGTTTTTCCCATGTTGGAATTTTTCCATTTAGGGCCGCCCATAGGAAGATTTTGGATTTTTGTCGACATTTTAATTTCCAAAGTCCTTTCCACCACCAGATTTGAATTTGTTGGAAGTGAAATATCCTTGATTCTGTCGATCGAGATATTTGCTACTGATATACTATTCTATCTTGCAGATCTGATACACTGGGGGTTTTTGGATGCGTTTCAGTTGTATGTTTGAGATATTAATGGTTATTGCATGTGCATGTGGATTATTGCATGTGCATGTTGGTCATTGCATGTGCATGTTGGTTATTACATGTGCATGTTGCATATTCAAGGTTTAAACAACATATAAAGGATGCATGCAAAAGTAGAGAACATCAACTGTCTAATATCATGTAAAATAACGGTTCGAGCATGGAAATACAATAGCCTATTGGAAATATAGAATATAAACGTCAATCATATCTCATGGATCAGTACTGGAATACAACCAAATAACATAAAAATACCCTTGATCAGAAGATGATGGCAGATCTTATGCATGCATGGATATATCGTCAAAAATATGCAGTTTCGGAGAAATACGGTAACCGCTACCAGCTGGGAAAACTCGTCCAGAAGAATGGACTATCAGAATGCACCAGAAACTGTTCCAATAGAAGTTCCCTAGCCTATATACTGAAATGGATGAGTGCCGGATCTCGGATCTGGTCTCTAAGGCACTGGATCTGGACCCTTGGGGGTTTGCGCCCCTCCTAGAGAACTGGATGCACCCAAAAGGATTCCACCAATGAAATCTTCCGCTATATGGCTCAAAATGATCATCTCGCCAAATAAGGAAATGGGTCGGAAGGATTTGTCCGGATCTGCTCTGAAACTCTGCATGCAACACCAAATGTCTGTCTAGAAGAGTTGCACCCTAAATGGATGAATGAGTCGATCTGCAAGATTCCACCATCAAAATATGATGATATATGACTCAATAGAAGCACCCTGGCTGGATCTCAAATGTACTGGAAGGAAACTGCAATCTGGATACAAGTCTCGTGTAGCTCTCCAAACCCTCAAACTAGTTTGCGCCCTCACTGGCTGAGCCGTGCACTCTGCAATTGATACTCCTGAAAAGTATGGTGAAATACCTGGATGGTATCTCCGATGGGATAGGGTGCATCTCTCAACACCGAAACCAATCAATGGTGGTGGTTTCCTCTACAAATCCACAAAATAGTAAGGTCGGCTCTCCTCCTCCTCTGGGAACTCTCAACATCAAATCATAACAATGCATAATGAATTAGGTTGCTTTACCCTTCCTTTATAGCTTCCCAACACCCTAATTCGTTGTTGACCTTTTCCCTCCAAGTGACTTTTACTTTATTTTATTATTCCTTGATTATATCACTTAATTAATTAATTAATTAACCATTTTGCCTGTA
>SNQJ01S0263998.1:0-12064 GCA_010110895.2 Picea sitchensis | reverse complement strand
AGGGTTGGAGTGGTTTTTGGCATGGAAGTTGAATCACCAGGTGCCCACAATGTGATAGCAGGGATTTTAGATGCTTTGAAAGAACACAACAACAAGAGTATCCTCTTTGGATTTGTGGGTAAGCATAAAAGCCTTCAGATTTTACTGTTTAGTAAATTGAAGCTTGAGTGGATTTTGCAAATACTGGCACAATTCCTTCTTTTGAATTTGGTTTGAACACTAAAACGTTTTGAAACGGGTGGGACTGAAGGTATATGTTCATAGAACTCTTTGGTAGTGATAGATGACACGTTGAAAATCTACCGCAATCAAGGTACATTTCTGCACTAAAAAAAAAGGTAAAGGAGTTGAGATCAGATCCCTATGTTCTGTTTGATCTGTCTATGATGATAGAGTAGATGAAGTATCTGAAATCAAATAGATTAATGGGATATGATCCTCAACTATTAGTGTCTATCATTTATCACTTGTAGTTTTTGAGATGAAGCTTCCTTTCTTCACTTCATTTAATAACATTTTAGGTTCCTTGAAATCAATATTGTCTTCCAGAAAAAACCCCTGAGTAGCAATGAACTAGTTTTAAAAATGTTTTTGGCCAAAACGCAAAGCATAATATTGGGATTTTCATTGGTTGGGCTCTGGTTCAGTGGTAAACTGATGGGATTTTACCTCCATTGGCCCAGATTCAATTCTCCCATCTACCTGGGATTCCCTTGAGTGACATGTCCTAGGATTTTGGATCCTGCTATGGCCAAATATTGGGTTTTGTATGTGAAAAAAATATTGGCATTTTTTATTCTTCTTATATAGGCCTTTTCATACTTCCGGTTTTCTTGATTTCAATGTTATGAAACCTTGTGACTGATGAATTCTATGTTGACAGGAGGAAGTGATCTTCTGGAGCAGTCATCAAAGAAAATACATGATTTCTAGCACATGAAAGAGGCTAGAAGCTCTTGTATAACGTTGAAACTAGATGGGCTAGTTTTTGTTGGATGCAAGTGAGATGGAAAAGCTTATTTTCCTTTTGGATTGTTTCTAGGGATTAAGATATTTGAAGAAATTATTAACTCATGGCAATATTTTTTGACCAATACCAGCAAGATGCATCTAACTAACCATCACTATCAGCAAGTTGCAGTACAAACACAGATGCAACTCGACTGGCTGAGTACTTTAAGTCTATAAAATGTCAAACAATTGAAGGTAGTATTCTATAATGAATGATTTTTTTCGTGTACTGTGTATGTCTTAATTTATTCGATTCTTATCATTAAATTATGTTACTTAACCACTTTATAGGTTGTTGGTGTTCCTGTCACACTTGAAGGCGATTTAAAGAATGAATTTGTAGAAACAAATGTTGGATTTGATACTGTATACAAGGTATGCCTTATTAAAACTTCAAATATTAATCATATGATAAAGGTTTCCACTTCAAACATAGTTATTAGAACTATTGCTTGAGATATAAAAGTAGCCCATTATCCACTACTGATAAAGTGTTTCATACTAAAATCCTCCAGGTTATAATTTGGACCCTAATAAGGTAAGATAGACTTACTAGGGATCAGTTATGTTGGTTGAATGAAAAGTATGGTTTGAAAATATCAAAGAGAAAACTTCAGAACATACCACATATTTTCAGAATTATTTGTCATAGTTAAGGCCAATTTTAAGATTCTTAGGAAAGATACAAGAGGTTCATATCTTTCTTTGCAATCAAACACTTTTTATCGTCTTTCCTGAGTAAGGGACCTAAATCATATTGATGTAACATGTACTTTTAACTTTACAACCTTCAAGGTTTATGAATGCATAGAAGAGGAAGGGATTAGATCATCAAATAACTCATATGCCAAAGGAAAGTTCTAGATTGGTTCAGTACATCAGAGACTAATGATAGTAAGAAATAGGATGAAAGCACTTGTAAAAATAGACAGAATGCCAAATGCATTCAATCAAAAGTCTCAAAAGATTATTCTCCATGTCATGAGAAACATTTCTTGTTTATGGGATCCAACTACAAAAAATGGCATAAATGTCAGATAAACATATCAAACTGGAGTTTCCAAATGTATTTGATTAATCCAATTCAATGCTTCAAAACAAGATTAAAGTTTGTGTTTCACAGGCCTGGAACATATTTGATGCAGATCCATACCCAAAGAGTTCTCAACTTCTCAAAATCCAGACCAGATCTGCATCCAAAACAAAGTGATTGTATGAATTACATATTAAAATAACTTTCAAGATGCATACAAAAATGCACTTGCCCATGTTATATCTCATACATGTTACAAGAGTAGATACAAAAGTAGTATTATAATGTTCCACTAAGGCTCTTATCACAAAAGTATAAATATTTGAGTAGGACAAAAGGAATAAAAACGATTACACCTTGTATAAATGCATATAAACATAGGATGCCATGAAACAATGTTAACAATTAAAACACATTAAACATTATCAATTAAATGCAATATTGGGCCTTAATATCTACTTCCAATTTTATAAAGAAATATAAAAGGAGAACAAGATAGAAGAAACAACAAAAATCTTACAGGTCATAGGGGCAAGCCAAGAGGATTGTGTAATCATCCTCTCTATAGGATGATGGTATGCATATGTCAAGACAAATTTACTGTGCCCCATCTTCATGTAGAACTAGCATTGTAGTTGACCAGGCCTTTTAAGGAACATACTTTCCCTATGGGTAGTGCTTGATGAAAATTGCAAAGTTGGTGGCCCCATGCCTGAGGGCCTAGGTGGAAAAAGAAAAATGGTCCAACAACCATTGGATATGTTTGGGCATGGAATGGTAGACTAAACCCACTCCTATTTCTTATTTTTGACCACCTGGAGATAAAATTGAACCCACCTTCCCCTGCCACAAATGAAGTAGTTTTGATTACAAAATATGCAATGGTCTCTAAGAAATTCCCTCTCCAATTGAGACATACCCATGACATCTTGAAAATCATAGTTATTGCTACAAGATCAAAGAAGACAAAAATGATAGTTATCTTAGTTGTTACAATTTGGATCGTAGAGACTAGAGATTCAAGTATTTGCAGATTTCTAATAAAAATGTAATGTAACTTAGACATTCCATGACAATCACTACTACTCATCATATACTATAGTCTATAACTAGGTACAAATTACTACTCAATAGATCTAGTCAGGCAATGCAACATATGCAACAAATGTTTTCACACAGCCTCAAGAGTCAAGAATCAAAACCATTAAAAAAAAAGGCACACCAAAGGAAGCTGGAAAGTTGCAAACAAATCTCAATTGAGAACATAAAAGTGGACTAGTCCAATTATCTTTACTTCAATAAACTTGATCTCTATCACCATAAGTACCAACCTAGAAAAGTATTGCCCACTAAAAAATATTCTCGAACTTTCCCTCTAGGTAGTGCTTGATGGAAATTGCAAATTTGGTGGCCCCATGCCTGGGGGCCCAGGTGGAAAAGGAAAAAAGGTCTAGCAACCATTGGATATGTTTTTACATGGACTCGTAGACTAAACCCATTCCTATTACTTCTTTCTGACCACCTGGAGATAAAATTGAACCCACCTTCCCCTGCCACAAATGAAGTAGTTTCGATTACAAAAAATGCAATGGTCTCTAAGAATTTCCCTCTCCAATTGAGACATACCCATGACAGCTTGAAAATCATAGTTATTTCTACAAGATCAAAGAAGACAAAGGTGATATTTATCTTAGTTGTTACAATTTGGACGGCAAAGACTAGAGATTCAAGTATGTGTATATTTCTAATAAAAATGTAATGTAACTAAGACATGCCATGACAATCACTACTACTCATCGTAAATTATAGTCTATAACCAGGTACAACGTACTACTCAATAGATCTAGTCAAGAAATGCAACATATGCAACAAATTGTTTCACATGGCCTCAAGAGTCAATAATCAAAACCATTACAAAAAAAGGCACACCAAAGCAAGTTGGAAAGTTGCAAACAAATCTCAATTGAGAACATAAAAGTGGACTAGTCCAATTATCTTTACTTCAATTAACTTGATCCCTATCACCAGAAGTACTAACCTAGCAAAGTATTAACCTGTATAATTTCTATGCAAAGAGAAAAAGGAAAGTTCATAACATTCCCAAGATTAACTAAAGATCAAGTAATTACAAAATAACAAAAATAGCGAACTTGTCTGAGCAATCAGAGAGGAAACATTTACAGGATATGTACTCCATCTAGGAAACGACAGTTGAGAAAGGATCAATGGTTCATAACTAGATAAACCTTGTCAAAAGGGACTCTGAAGAGAAGACACACTTGGTATTGTCCATATTGGCATTCCTATTGGGTAGGGTTAAGAAGCAGGAATTTTTGGAGAATGTACTAACTGGTTGTGGATGATAGAACTTACAAGTGGCATCAAACTTGCACATTCCAATTCTCAAATAGTATGTGCACTCCTTTACATTTTGAAGAGATATATAATAACAAGGGCGTGATTAGAAGAACAATTTATCCATTTGTAACAATGATATAGTATTATGTTATTAAATTTAAAAATGGCATGAATGATTGGGGTAAAGGAAGTTGTGGATGCCAGAAAGTCAGGTCCTAACCAAGAAATACATTGTTTAGAAACAAGATTTATGGGTAGTACAATCTAAAAAAGCAGTATTGGTTTTCATTTTCAAGTAAGAAAAACAGTACATGGGATTCAGGTTGATCTATTCTTTCAATATACTCACCTTTATTTCTTGCAGATGCGCATGAAATTTCACACTAAGAAAACTAGAAATTTCACATTTTTATCCCAAGAGAATATGATAATAAACCATTAGCTACACTATTTTTGACATCCCCAAGCTTATTAGAGCCAAAATTCTACTAGTTGCACCATTGAGGCCTGTGTAACTGAAATCATAACCCTCGTTCATCATACAATAGACAACTCTCAAAGGGCTCACTTCAAGCAGAGACTGTTATTAACAGTAAGACACAGTGGCCAACTAGTAGACACCAATAGTTTTCAGTGTTCTAATAATATGTAACAACCTACAAGAAGTGAGACTTAGTGCTAGGCATTTTCACATTAGCCACGCAGAGGATATTTAACAGTCCATGAGAAGTGTCCACAACAAGGTTTTAAATTTTAATAATTGGGTGTGGTCATTCAACTTTACTATATGCATTCCTGATTAGGAAATGCCCCTAGTAATCTTCAAATTAGGACTATAACAAAAGAATAAAAGAGGCAAAACTACCTGTTTTTTTTAGAATGGAAACTGACAGCTCATTCCAATGTCAAAAAGTCCAATCCACATGTAATTACTAATTTGTGAAGTCAGGTTCACCATGGCCTTCTCAGTAAGGTCCAATTGCTTCATTCATACTATCGTGCTATTGTTGTAGACTCTATTTCCACATAGCCTCTGCAATACATAGTATTCATACATTCACACTACCTTTGATGCGATAACATCAATAGTAGTGATATGAAACTCCACATGTTTAAGGAAAATCAATGCCATGTTGGCAGGTCCCTCCAACTATGGTGTTGTTCTATTACAGGTCCAAATAAATTAACTACGTGACATTAGGACCAAGGATTTTTTATTCCAAATTCTCAAACAACCTCTAGAACCTATTTGAAACCCACTGGGGACCACTTCTTGACCGACTCAGTCTATTAAGTTAATATGAAGTGGAAAAAATGGTAGGTACACAGTCACTGAGTGAGTTTGACAACTGATCAGATCAACCACCTAGCACACTAAACCTCTAATTCTCCATGTGTAATTCAACAACAACATCATACTCATCACTCGAGTGAACCATGATCAGGGAAAACCCTCTTCATCAATTGTTACCCATAAAACTGACTCCATGGTAATTGAATCTGAGCATTGGTAAGTCCATCGATCATAGTAGGTTACCTGGTAATTCCATATTAACTAACTACACCATAAATCATGAGTGTCGGTAGCTATTTACCAAATATTAACCTTAAAAGCAAACTCCCTTAATTCCACTTTAAACAAGCCATTTAGTTCATGTAAATTGCAACAAATTTAGTCACTTTGAAAAGAACTTCCGAGAGCCTAAACAGTCTTTGCAACCTTGCCCTTAGTAAGAGCAGGTCAGATCAATCCCCTAATTCATGAATCTCCACAATCAAGATTTGCAATGTCCACCTTAAAAATGTCAAATGACAACCCACTAGCCATATTAGCAAACCAAATCCAAATTATTAATGTAAGCAATAACATGAAATTTTCATGGAGTACTTTGCAAGTAATTGCTAGGCCAAACTCATTTTAGATTGAAAAACTAGTGCATTTAATCAAGATGTGTGTCCCACTAAACCAACTACAATTTTAGCTAAAACACCTGGTGCACTCTTCTAGAAATTCCATCGCTTCCTCAAATTCAACCCCCAAACTATTCAGATAGCTTTCCTAGTGCATTGTTACCAAAGTCACCCTTCCACTTAATCAATTGCAATTCACTCCCTCTTGCTAAATATTTCTAGGTGCATTTCAACACTATCTTTACAGGGATTGTTATTTACTACTAAGTATGTCACAACTCCAGTATCAACCCTTGTTTAAGATCTCATGTAATAGTCTATTGGCCTCTTGGGGTGTGCCTTCCTTGCATAATTTATTCATGAGAGTGGTATATGTAATTGTATCAGGTATATGACCACTATCTTTCATCTTCTTAAATAAGTTTATTTCCCCCTTCAAATTACCCACTTTGCAGAGTCCATTTATCAATCTGTTGTATGTAACAACATTAGGGATTGAACCCTTCTTTGGCATCTCATAGAATATTTGTTGAGCTTCGTCTATCTTGCAATGCTTGCATAGTCCATCTATTAAGGTAGTATATTTAACTATGTTAGGCCTACAACCTTTCTTCAACATCTCTTGAAGGAGTGTCCCTGCCTTCTCCGGATTACCCACCTTGCAAAACCCATTTATAAGTGTATTGTATGTGTTTTGGTTGGGTTGATTGCCTATTTTCACCATAACATCTAACAACCAAAGATCTTATAGAAGATTTCCTTCTTTGCAAAGAGTATCCATAAGAGAAGTGTATGTGATAACATTTAGATTGTACCCTTTATTCAACATCTCATGAAGCATTTTGGTGGCCTCATGCCATTTCCCTTACTTACAAAAACCACCAATAAGAACATTGTATGTGACAACATTGGGGCATATGTTTTTGTTGGCCATTTCATTGGACAATGTGTGTCATTTTTTGGGTAATCGATATTGTGGCTCTTTACCATCAATTTTTTATTGTAACTGTGCATTTGTAAGTGCAGTTTACCATTGTAATTACACATTCCATTCAAATTTGTGTATAATATAGTGATCTAATAAACTGGGAAGCTAATCAGGAGTTTTAGAGAAATGCATACCTTGAACAAGTTGGTGCTCTTTTCTTGCAAACTCTAGGTTAATTATAATTATTTCTTGTCATGCATTCGCTGAATGTTTACATGGATACAGTCACAAACCTGAGTCAACCAGTTTCCAAGTGGAGGTGTGAGGTAGTTCCATTCACTGTATGTCACACTATGTTTTAGATTAGACACAATAATCTTTCCTTTTATATAGACTGTTCTTTGTTAACATAGTCCTGAAATAGGCGGCTTCTCTCCTTCAAAATTTTCTAGAACTAATATTTTTTGTTATGAATTGTTCAATTGCCTTAGTCTATGCTTGTTTTGGTGCATATAGGCCATGCTGACTATTGACAAGAGAACTAAAGACTTTAATTTCATTATACCTGGAGCGATTGCTATCCATTTAGAAAATGTCAATCTTAAGGGGAATCCAATTACACTCCCTAGCCTTCTATCCCTTATTTTGGGAAAAATGCATTTGATATTTCACTACTAAACGATAAAAATGCAGATCAAGAATGATACATCATGATGCCAAAAGAAAATCACATACTAGGTTCACCCTCCCTACATAAGCAAGGAGAGCTAGTGTGTCCACTTTGGCTTTGATATCAATAGTATCTACATCATCCCTAAAATCGTCAATCATAACAGAGATGTGCATAGCCAACTCCAATCTATTAGTTGAAACTTCTCCTGAATGGACAGGATTAGAAGGTTGTTCGACACCATCGTTTCCATAAGAAGGATATTCATGTCAGTCTGATCAGGTTCCACATGGTCTTGGTGCCTGGAGATTTATCCATTTGTCCCCAAAAAGAACCCCTTTCTAATAAAGAGGGGAAACAAAGAGAATATTGTACTAAGCCGCAAGCCATATCCAAAAAGCTCCAGCAACCTTGCAATTCAACATAATATGCTTAATTGTTTCAGGTTTGTGACAAACCACACATCATCCATTTGTAAGGCCAGTACAATGAAGACTATCATTATTGCTAAATGGTTATGAATAACTAACCACCCAAGGATTATAGACTTTAGAAGAGTTCATCCCCAAATTTTACCTTGTATCATTTTATTACATTCCAGGTTTCATCTAATGACTAGCGGATTGTATTTACCAGTAATTTCATTGTAGACATTCCATTATTTATGATTCAATTAAGGTCAAAATTCAAGCCCCTAGGTTGTAAAATAGGATAAATGAAAGTTGTGGAAGCTAATGTTTCTCACACAACTGCATTTCTCTGATACTCTTCCCTAATCGGGTTATTATAGGGATGAATTTACCAATACAGGGGCACCCACAACAAGATCCAGTACTTAACAAGTACTTAATAAATGTTGAAGCTGGACATCACTAATCTATATAGCTCAGTTTTTCCCCACTTTTTTCTGTGAGGCTTGAGTAATCCAAAGATTTATTACTGTTTCTTGCACTCTTTTTGGCAAGTTGCTTCTACAAAATGCAAAAAAGACTATGTTCATGACTTAGTATATAGAAAACTAGATAGAGGTCATTGTTCAAAAAGAAAGCTATTGAAATGAACAATCACCTCACATATTCATGATAGGTTGATAATTAACATGGCAAGAGTTTCAAAACCAAATGTCATGCCTCAACTAGTAGCAGACATCCTACTATATTTCACATAGAGGAAAGCATGACAACTTAAAGATATCATGTTCTTGGCATTTGAACTTGATTTGCGAAGAGATGTTTTCAGATGAAGCATAAAAAACAATCAAGAAGATAGTACATAGGTATGGAAACATGTTCAATATATTTTTCAGGATATCATCTCGTCTCCTAAGTACTTGGAAAGTACTTCGGATATCATCTTGTCTCCTTAGGGTTTGTGCAAATATAGGTATGGATGACTGTTGAGTACATTTTTATGCTTCCTTTTTGCTCTATAAACCACACTTTTGCCTCTATATCCATCCATTTTGCCTTCATTTCATTCCATATCTTCCATGAAACAGCTTATGGAAGGTATATTTATCATTCTTTAGCTTAAGAATTGAGTTTTCTAAATTTTGGCATTAAAATTGAAAATTTATCAGAAATTACAGGATTTGACTAAATCCCGTAATAGCTCCGAGGTTCGTGTACTTGCAGGACACCTGGGAAAAATATAAGACTTGGGTAATGTTCCCTGATGTACAAGGATGGATAATGAGCTATCCTCTTTGAGATCTGATCCTTCCAGATATCCGGTCAACGCTGGTCAAACAGGGCCACTTCAGCAGAAAATACCCTGTTTTAGCCCTAAATCATGGACAATTTTGGATTTTCGTGGGATTTGACCATATATTGTGGATCTTAAGGAGGCATTCGACCCTCTTAGGATATATTATGTATCTTATCATGATATTTAGGAGACTTATTAGCATTTTTAGTTTTGAAACTCTTGTATAAATACTCTTAAGCATAGACTAGTATAACAACGTTTTGGTGTGAATGAAGAAACTTTGGAATTTACACTCTTAAGATCAGTTCTGTGTTTTGTTCCTGTTAATGCCTATGATATGATGATTTGAATTCTATTGGATCTCTTTATTAGCTGAGACAACTCAAAGTGTAGCAGTGAAGCATTGGAGGGCCCCCTTTGCCAAACTAGTACACTCTTTCTTTGTGTTCTTTTCAAGTAATCTTTGATACATGTTTTAGATCAGATCTTGTTGTAGATGAGTTTCATTCATATCTTTTTGTAGTTAGATGAATTTCATAGCTAATTCACATGCTTAATGTTTTCAAGCCTTACTCATATTGTGAATGATTTATTGAATAAGAATTCAATGTGTAGTTTGCCTTCAAGCAATAAGATAGTCATGAATGCTTTTTGAGTTTATTATACTTTTAGTGCTTTTGATGATAGTTTCTAATGAATGAATGGTAGAAGACAATGAATGCATCTCTTGAATAAGAGTTTTTTCCTTCTAGCATTTGATAGGTCTTAGAACTAGTTCGAACATCTCTTGAATGCTTACTGTTGATACTCTTTAAGAAAAAAATTGTTGATTACTGTTATGAGATATATGAATAGGACTTCTGAATATAAGCTTAGCATATCTTCCATATTCATCCTTTATAATAGGTTTTGGTTTATCTCCATTAATGATAAAAGCTATCTCTAAATCCATATACTTTGGATGTGCCTCTAAGTCTTACAAACACCGGATTGACAATCATTTGTACTCTAATTTACATCAGTAGATTTGGAGCCTAACATTTTGGCACCGTTTCCAGGGAGGAATATTTAGAGATAAAAAAAACAAAAACAAACATATATATTCATAAAAAAAACACAGCATAGAATTGATTTTAAGTTATGTTTCTTTATGTCTAAACTTAGGGATGATAAAGGAAGATTTAAAAAAAAAAAAAACCCCAAAACTAATCCACCATCTATAGGAGCAGGAACATATACAACTAAAAAATATGAATCTACCACACCAACTGCTGGAAAATCACTTTGGAAGAATTAAAAGAAAAACAACGTTCCGGACAAACGTTAACTCTCATAGAAAGACAAGTTCTATTGGCTCATGAAGTAAAGAAGAAACAAACACAAACATAAATATCTTCTGTAGGAAAGCAAAAATAAAAGCAAACTATTTTTGAACAAATAGGACAACCTCTTTTTCCAACAAAAATATCTGACTGTACAACAGAAAATTTCTTTGCAATGTCAGAAGATGATAGACAAGAAAGGGAGAGAATGGAAAGGGAATTAGAAAGGAAAATAAATGAAGAAAGAGGAAGGAAAGAACAAGAGGATAGAGAATCACATCGATAAGAGACAAGAGGAGGAGGAAATGATGAAGAGGAGGAGGAAGAACATACTACATTTGCATTTCCTATAGTTGATACACCAACTCTTTTAGGAGATGACATAAAAATGAAAAATATTTCTCCCTTTGTTCTTCCAAATTTCTTTGGCTTGTCTACTAAAGATCCTAATGCTTTCATGTTTGAATTTGACATCGTTTGTAGAACATATGGATATACCAATGATGCTAAAAAACTTCGTTTATTTCCTACAACTTTGAAAGGATATGCATTAAAATGGTTCATGGGGTTGGGAGAAGCAACCATAGTATACTGGGAAGACATGAAAAAGAAATTTCTTGCTAAATATCAGCCCTATTGTAAATCCAAAGACTCTAAAGAAGATATCTTTAAAATGTCTCAAAGTGAAGATGAAATCTTAGAAGAATATCTAGAAAGATTTCTTTATAATATGCACAAATCTAAGCAATCTAATATTCCTTTGGATGTCATTCGTACTATATTTTTGAAGGGAATTTCAGATGAAAATTTGGAGGCTCTTAATTTAATGGGGGCAGGGGATATTTCTCACCTTCCTTTCCCAATAATCGCTGAATTATGTAAGAAATATTCAAGGGGAAAAGCTAAAAGAGGACGAGGACAAAGAGATATCGTGACAAAGTCAACAAAATCAATTTCCAATGGTGTTACTAAATCAGAATTAGGGAATCTGTTTGAGAGCTTTAAAACTGATATTATGAACATATTTGGTTCACAAATTGACACATTGAAATCTAAATAGAAGCAAGAGGAACAAGATAAAGTATTAGCCATCTATTGTCCTATATGTAGAAAAAAACATGCAC